>JAOUZG010042356.1:0-11839 GCA_026289955.1 Argiope argentata | reverse complement strand
TTATGGCAGATAAGTGCATTAGATTTAGAATCTATCAATTCTAAAATCTCCCCTTTTTTGAATTCTTTAATTGCTATTATTTGTATCCTAGTAGCAGTAGCTTTTTATACTATTTTAGAACGAAAAGTTCTTGGATATATTCAAATTCGTAAAGGACCAAATAAAGTTGGATTTATTGGGATTTTACAACCTTTTGCAGATGCAATTAAACTTTTTAATAAATCTTTATCCTCAACAGATTCCTCTAATTTTTCAATTTCATTCTTAACTCCAAGAGTAAGATTATTTCTTGCTTTAATTTTAGTTCCTTTAATCCCTTTTAATAATTTTCAAATCTTAGATAACAAACATAATATTCTGACTTTTTTCATTATTTCAAGATTAAGAGTTTACTCAGTTTTAATAATTGGATGATCTTCTAATTCTAAATATAGACACATTGGAGCAATTCGAAGAGTAGCCCAAATAATTTCTTATGAAGTTTCATTTTTTTTAATTATTTTATTTATCTCTATTTTAAGAAACTCCTTTAATTTTAAGCAAATTATAGATTCTCAAAGCCTATTATGATTTTTTTTCGGAAATATTTTATTATTTTATATATGATTTACAAGATGTTTAGCAGAAGTAAATCGTAGACCTTTTGATTTTGCTGAAGGTGAATCAGAACTAGTTTCAGGATTTAATGTAGAATACATAGGAGGATGATTTGCCTTAATTTTTTTAGCCGAATATTCAAATATAATCATTTTATCAATTCTCTCCACTATTTTATTTTTTTCTTCTATTAAATCTTTCTTTATTATTCTTATTATTTTAACTATTTTAATATTGTGAGTTCGAGGTTCTTACCCTCGATTTCGATATGATATATTAATAAATTTAAATTGAAAAATTTTTTTACCAATAATTCTTCTTCTTTCTCCTATTGCATTAATTTCATCTTCATGATGTTTATAGAATCTAAAACTTACAAAGTTTTTATTTTACTTAAACTAATTAACCTGACTTCAAAGAAATACTTCTTATAAATTGCTTTCAAAACAATTTTTATTAAAGTCAATTTACTTTATTTTAATTTATTAAATCTTGCATTTCCCCTAAAGCCCAAAACATAAAATATATAAAAAAATATAAAAATCTAAAAATTATCCCTAACTGTATATAAGGATAATCAACTTCACAAGCCCCAATCCAAGTTAATAATATTCAATTAACTACAAAATATCAAAATAAAATCTTTATTAACGGATAAAATATAGTTCTCCGAAATCTATGCTTTAAAAATAAAGGTAAAAAATAAAGAATAACAACTGATATAACTAAAGCGATTACCCCTCCAATCTTTCTAGAAATTGAACGTAAAATAGTGTAAGCAAATAAAAAATATCACTCAGGCTGAATATGCACAGGAGTTACTATAGGGTTAGAAGGAATAAAATTTTCTACATCTATAAAAATACAAGGAGTTTCTAAACAAACAAATATAAATAATACAAAAATAGCAGCCGCTCCATAAATATCCTTAATACTAAAATAAGGGTGAAACCCTACCTTATCATAATTTCTATTTAATCCTATTGGATTACCTGACCCAGTCTCATGTAAAAATAATAAATGAAGAATTATCATAAATAAAATGATAAAAGGTAAAATAAAATGAAAGGCAAAGAATCGTGTTAAAGTAGGATTCCCTACAGAGAATCCTCCTCAAACTCATTCTACTAACATTACACCAACATAAGGAATAGCGGATAATAAATTAGTAATTACAGTAGCTGCTCAAAAAGATATCTGACCTCAAGGTAATACATATCCTAAAAAAGCAGTAGCCATGGATAATAAAAGAATAGTCACTCCTCTTAATCATGTTTTATTAAATCGATAAGAACCATAATATAATCCCCGTCCTATATGGATATATATAAATAAAAAGAAAAACCTTGCCCCATTAGCGTGAGCAACTCGCATCAATCAACCATAATTTACATCTCGAATTATATGAATTACTCTATCAAAAGATAATACTACTCTCCCTGAAAATTGTATAGCTAAAAACAATCCTGTAATAATTTGAAAAAATAAAAAAATTCCTAATAATGATCCAAAATTCCAAAAATAAGTTAATCTAGAAGGTGAAGGAAGATCAACCAATGACCCATTTACAATCTTTAAAATATTATCTTGCTTTCGTAATGAAATAAGAATATTTCATAATCTAACCTATCAAGTTAGCCCTTTTAATCAGGCACTATATTAAGAAATCCGAATTGCTCCCCTTTCTATTATTCTTAATCATACAATCATTACTATCATAGCTAAAAGATAAATTACTAAAAATATTCTTCTCACCAAAGTAATTCTTCCTCAAATTCTTATTCTCCCCATTCTAATGTCTTGAATAAAATCTTCATAACTTCTATACTTGTATAATAAAATTATTCCTAATACCAATAATACTAATCTAGAAACCTCAAATCTTTCGTTAGGTAATACACTTATTATATAAGTGAACACTACAAGAACTCCCCTTATTAATACTAGAATAATTATATAACTAAATCAAAATCTTCTAAGATTCCAATATAAATATCTAGCATATAACAAAGTGGTAATAATTAGGCTTCTGATTACTATTATAGGTTGAATCCTCAAAACAAATATCACCCCTAATATCAATATTATTTTCAAAAATTCTTTATAGTTTATAAAAACACCTACTTTGGATGTAGGAAAAACTTTTATTAATGTAATTAAAACTATAATTATAATTAGAATTACCAGTTTTTGATGATGACGAAAAAACGTAATTATTCTTTTATTAAGTCTAGAATTAATACTAATATCAATTTTTACTTTAATTTCTACAATACTATTTTCCTTGTCCTCAATATCCCTTCTAATTATGTTAACAATTATAGTCGCTGGTTCCTCTTTAGGATTAGTTTTATTAGTTTCCTTTTGTCGATTTTTTAAATCTCCTAATTCACTTCCAATTTGAGTTTTAATTTAACGTTTGATAAAATTAGTAATTCCGATTACAATAATTAGATTTATATTTTTTAATTACTCTAATTATCTAATTATTTTAAGATTTTCAATTTTATATATTTTTATAAAATTACCAACTTTACAAATATCAATTTTTAGAAAATTTATATTTAATGATTCAATTTCATTTATTATAATTTTACTAACTATTATTAGAATTATAATAATTATTATCTCCTCATATACATTAAAACAATCTTATTTATTAATCACTTTAATCCTTTTAATTTTAATTCTCACCTTTTCTTCAATAAATATATTTTCATTTTATATACTCTTTGAAATCGTTCTTATCCCAACATTATTTTTAATTAGTAAAATCGGTTATCAACCTGAACGATTACAAGCAGGAATTTATTTAATAATTTATACTATTATTGCATCCTTGCCTCTTTTACTAGGTATTTTATATTTCAAATATTCCCCTAATTTTATTTTTATTACGTCAAACTGCGAACAAATTAAAATTGTACTAATCTTTATCTTGGCATTTTTAGTAAAAATACCAATATTCTTATTTCATTTATGATTACCAAAAGCTCATGTAGAAGCCCCAGTAGAAGGATCTATGATTCTAGCAGCAGTTCTTCTAAAATTAGGAGGTTATGGTTTAATCCGTTTTGCACCCCTTCTCTATGCTAAAATTTTACCTTTTAATTTATGAATCTCAAGAATTAGGTTAATTGGGGCAATTATAACAAGAATAAACTGTATCCGACAAAAGGATTTAAAATCTTTAATTGCTTATTCATCAGTAGCTCATATAGGCCTTGTATTAGCAAGAATTATAACGCTTAATATAATTGGGTTTTATGGAGCAATTTTAATAATAGTAGCTCATGGTTTATCCTCTTCCGCACTATTCTTAATAGTAAATATAATTTATACTAAACATCATACACGAAATATTATTTCTTTTAAGGGGTTATGAAATTCTTTTCCTAATATTACATTTTGATGATTCATTTTTATTGCAGCTAATATTTCCGCTCCCCCGTCAATTAATTTAGCTGGAGAAATTTTTATTTTAATAAGATTAATCAACTTAAATACACTAATTTTAATCCCTTTTATTTTCATTTCTTTAATAACCTCAATTTTTTCAATTTCTCTATTTTTAAATACAGTTCATAATAGACCCAATTCTAATTTAGCTTTTTCATCTTCAAATAAACTTTATTTATGCTTATTCCTTCATTTATTTCCTTTAATTACAATCATTTTAAAACTTGATATTTCTTTATTTTATAAAATTAGTTTATTAAAAACAATGGCTTGTGGTGCCATAATTCTAAAAATCTTTTTTCAAGGAATTCTGATATTATTATTTTCTATCCCTCCTTTATTTTTTTCATTATTTATACTATTTCACTCAATTTTTATTTCTATTGAATTTCCTTTAATTTCTATTTATTCAATAAATATTCCTATTAGATTTCTTCTAGATTGGACATCAATAATATTCCTATTTACAGTAATATTTATTTCAAGAATAATTTTATTATTTAGAATAGAATACATCCCTCCTTTAGAGCATAAACAATTTTCCTTAATACTTTTATCTTTTGTATTGTCAATATCATTTTTAATCCTTTCAGACAACATTATTTTCATTTTATTAGGTTGAGATGGATTAGGACTTACATCCTTTGTATTAGTTGTTTATTATCAAAACTTTTCATCTTCAGCATCTGGTTCAATTACTATCTTCTCAAACCGTGTAGGAGATATTTTAATTTTATTATCTATTGCTTTCATAACAACCTTATGTAACTGAAACTTCTTTATAAATGAAAATTTCCCTAAAATAATTATATTATTTTTAGTATTAGCCGCCTGTTCAAAAAGTGCACAATTTCCTTTTTCGGCATGATTACCAGCAGCTATAGCTGCTCCCACTCCTATTTCTGCTCTAGTTCATTCATCCACACTAGTCACAGCAGGTGTATATCTTCTTATTCGAATTATAAATTTTCCACATCCTACAGCTATACTTCTTATCTTATTAATTTCAAGAGCAACAGCAATCTACGCTAGAATATCAGCAAACTGAGAAATAGATATAAAAAAAATTATTGCACTATCAACTCTTAGACAAATTGCTATAATAATATTTGCTATTGCTTTAGGATCTACAATTCTAGCATTTCTCCACCTAATTATTCATGCTTTATTTAAATCAATAATATTCCTTTGTGCAGGAATTGTTATTCACTCCTCATCTTACCAAGATATACGAAGTATAGGAACAATAATAAATTCTTCCCCTTTAGTTTCTTCAATTTTAGGAATTGCATCTCTTTCACTAATAGGAATCCCATTCATATCAGGATTTTTTTCTAAGGACCCTATTGTTGAAACTGCCATTTTTTCAAAAACATTCTCTTTAATAAGAATTTTAATAATTTTATCTATTGGAATAACTTCAGCTTACTCAATTCGTATAATTTCTTTTGCTTTAAAATTCTATTTAAAATCAAAACCAGATGTAAACATCTACCCCTCTAATTTTATAGAATTTCCTATTATAATTATAGCTCCCTTTTCAATTTTTATGGGAACATTTATGTTATGAGTTTCATCTCCCGAACAAATTATTATTATTCCAAATTATTTTAAATTTATAATTATTTTAATCTTAACAACAGGGTTAATTCTAGGAAGATCCTTATCATTTACAGCAAAAAAATACAAAAGATTTGGACAAGCTTCAAATTCTTTATGATTTAATCACTTCTTAACAGTCCTTCCATTCCCACTTCTTTCCCCACTTATGAATTTCTTTACTAAAAATGATAAAACTTGACAAGAAGTTTATGGACCTAACTATTGTTTTAAATATTCTTCATTATCATCTCCTCACCCTGATATAATTACAAGTCAATTACTATTTGTTATTCTTATAATAACAATCTATCCAATTTTAATTTTATCTTTTTAACTTTATAGCTTATTTTAAGAGCACTTTACTGAAGATAAAGAGGTCTAAATATCTTCATCATGAAATAATGATGTGAACTTCACTACTTAATCCATGACTTAAGTCGAAATTAAGCTGCTATTATAGCTCTTTTATATAGTAGCTACCGCTAATTTAGAAGTTAGAAGCTTCATTTCACTATTCAAGTATGCTTAACATATTAATTGATTGCAAATCAATTTAAAACTTTTCAAAAAAAAAAAAATCTTCTATTCAGTAACAATGAATTGCAATGCTTCATAATCTATTGGCAGATTAGTGCACTAAGTTTAAGCCTTAGAAATGGAATTTAATCAACTTAAAGACCCATAAAAATATTCATACATTAATCCTACAATTAAGATTAAAAAGAATAAATAAATAGTAATTATTACTTCTTTTCTAAAAATTAGATAAGGGATTGGTAATATTAAAGCAATCTCTACGTCAAAAATTAAAAATAAAATTGAAATTAAAAAAAATCGAAAAGAAAAAAAAATTCGAGCTTCTGATCTTATATTAAACCCACATTCATAAGAAGAAAAAGTTTCTGTATCTAATAATTTTTTATAAGATACTAAAAAGAATAAAATTCTTACTACAACTACTAAAACTATAGATAGCAATAATATTGAAAAATAAATTTTCTTTCCTTTTGATTGGAAATCAAATGTACTAATATACTATATTATTAACTAAGTCCCTCATCAATAGACCACTGAAAATAAAAATAACCAAACTACATCAACAAAATGTCAATATCAAGCAGCACATTCAAATCCAAAATGATGTCTACTTCTAAAATGTCTTTTTGTTAACCGAATTCATATAATAAATAAAAATAATCTTCCTACAATTACATGAAAACCATGAAAACCAGTTGCTATAAAAAAAACAGAACCAAACACAGAATCAGAGATTCTAAACTCTGCTATATAATACTCAAAACCTTGTAAAGATAAAAAATATACCCCTAATACTCATGTTAATATTAAAGAGTAATTTGCTGCCTTTCAATTTTCGTTTAAAATAGACTGATGAGCCCAAGTAACAGAAACTCCTGAAGCCAATAAAATTACAGTATTTAATAATGGTACCTGAAAAGGACTAAAAGCCTTAATACCTTGAGGAGGTCATACTACTCCTAACTCTACTGTAGGATTTAATCTTGAATGAAAAAATGCTCAAAAAAAGGATAAAAAGAAAAAAACTTCTCTTACAATAAATAAAATTATTCCTAATATTAAGCCTCTTAATACATTTCTAGAATGATAACCTTGAAAAGTTCTTTCACGAACTACATCCCGCCATCATCCAAATGCCACTAATACAGCAATAAAAAATGACATAAATAATAAATCAAACTTTATAAATATAAATATTTTTACTATTCCAATTACCCCTGATATTACCCCAAATCCTATTAATAAAGGCCATGGCGAAATAGTAACAATATGAAAAGGATGAAATGTCTTTTCCAAAAATTAATAATATTCAAGAGCATATAATAATACTAAAATTCTAAACACAAATCCTTGAATAATTGATACACCAAATTCAAGAATTAATAAAATTCTTTGTAATAAAATTGATCTAGAAAATCCCATAAATCTCATTAAACTAATTCTAGCTAATAATCTAATAATTAAATGCCCAGCCATTATATTAGCTGCTAATCGAATTGATAAAGTAAATGGACGTATTAAATGTCTAATACTTTCAATAATAACTATTAAAGGGGATAAATAAATTGGTCTCCCTTCAGGAACTAAATGAGCTGCTCTATGTTTAAAATTTTTGACTCACCCTATCAAAAAAAAAGAAAATCAAAATACTAAGCCTAATCCTATAGTAATTATAGGATGAGCAGTTCTAGTAAATACAAACGGAAATAAACCTAAAAGATTTCTGATAATTAAATATATAAATGTAATAGTACACACAAAAACAATTGCTAACTTTCTAGATCTAGCAACTTCAGTAAATATTTTTTCAATTTGGGAAGAAAAATTAATAAAAATTCTTTGAGCCCCCCCTCGGACATAATAATATTTTAATGGAAATAATAAAAAAATTATTCTAATAATAATTCAATTTAATGAAATTCCAAAATATGATGTAGGATCAAACACAGAAAATAAATTTATCAAAATCATATATCTGTTTTTCTCCCCTTTTCATGAACATTATTATCAATCATAAAACCTCCCATTTTCTCTCTATAAATTACACAAGCTCTTACTAAAATTAATCTAATTATAATTCTTGAAAAAACTCAATTTAATGGTATTAACTGAGGAATTTTCCTCTCTTTAATTTGACAAACTAATATTTTTCATAAACTAATTTTTCCATAATTAATTTAAGAGACTAACACCTTAAATCGGCCACTTTTCTTAAACTCAACTTTGTAAAAAACTTAAACGAGGAATAACAGAAATTATAATTGGTATAAACCTATGATTTGCTCCACAAATTTCAGAACATTGACCTACAAATACCCCTACACGATTAAATACAAAAGACAATTGATTTAATCGACCAGGAATTGCATCAACCTTAACCCCTAAGGAAGGGATAGTTCAGGAATGAATCACATCTATTCTTGAAACAATTATACGAATATCAGTATTATACGGGACTACTAATCTATTATCTACATTTAACAGTCGAAATAAATTTTCTTGACCTGAAGATATATATCTATCAAATCTAGAAAATCCTAAATCTCTATATTCATATGACCAATATCATTGATGTCCTAAAACCTTAATAGTTATTTCAGGATATTCATACTCTTCTATTAAGTATAACAATCGAATAGAAGGAAAAGCAATTAATAATAAAAAAACAGCAGGAAGAACAGTTCAAATTCTTTCTATCTCCTGCCCTTCAAATAATCCTAAATTATAAAACTTATTAATACAAGATCTTAGTAAAACATACCCAACTAAAATTATAATTATAATTATAATTATTATAGTATGATCATGAAAAAAAATCAATTGTTCTATAACAGCAGATGATCTATTTTGAAAATATAAAGATCCTCATGTTGGCAAAAATTACTTAGTTAACATATTTAGCTGACAAAAAGTATGATCTAAAGGTGGAACATTATTAATTCATTCTAATGAAGATCTTACATAATAAATTCTTTGATTAGATATCTTTACTACTAAACCTTCCCAAATTAATATAATAAAAAATATTACTCCTAATAGCGATAAAAATGATCCTAAAGAAGATACTATATTTCAAAATACATAAGCATCTGGATAATCTGAATATCGACGAGGTATACCATTTAGACCTAAAAAATGCTGAGGAAAGAAAGTTATATTAACACCTACAAACATAATATAAAATTGCAATTTAGTCTTTTTACCATTTATCACTATTCCAAAAAATAAAGGAAATCAATATGTAATTCCAGCTAAAATTGCAAATACTGCTCCTATTCTTAAAACATAATGAAAATGAGCTACCACATAATAAGTATCATGAAGAACAATATCTAAAGAGGAATTAGATAATACTACTCCAGTAATTCCCCCTATTGTAAATAAAAAAATAAATCCAATACATCATATTAAAGGAGTATCAAACTTAAAATAAGATCCGTGAAGAGTTGCTATTCATCTAAATACCTTAATTCCAGTAGGTACAGCAATAATTATTGTTGCAGCAGTAAAATAAGCCCGAGTATCTACATCTATCCCTACAGAAAATATATGATGAGCCCATACTACAAATCCTATTCCTCCAATTCCTACTATAGCATAGATCATTCCCAAATTTCCAAAAGGCTCTCGCTTTCCTACAGAAGATCTAATAATATGTGATACAATTCCAAATCCTGGCAAAATCAAAATATAAACTTCAGGATGCCCAAAAAACCAAAATAAATGTTGAAACAAAATAGGATCCCCCCCACCCGAAGGATCGAAAAAAGAAGTATTAAAATTTCGATCAGTCAATAATATAGTAATAGCACCTGCTAATACAGGTAAAGAAAGTAATAATAAAACCGCAGTAATTAAAACTGATCATACAAATAATGGGACCTTTTCTATAGTTATCCCATAAAATCGTATATTAATAATTGTAGAAATAAAATTAATTGCTCCTATAATTGAAGATGCCCCAGCTAAATGAAGAGAAAAAATAGCAAAATCTACTGATCTCCCAGCATGTCCTTCTAATCCAGCTAAAGGGGGATAAACAGTTCATCCTGCTCCTACTCCTATTTCTACTATAGAAGAAACAATTAAAAGAAATAATGAAGGAGGTAATAACCAAAATCTTAAATTATTTATTCGAGGAAATGCTATATCAGGAGCTCCTAGCATTAAGGGAACCAATCAATTTCCAAATCCTCCAATTAAAATTGGTATTACTATAAAAAAAATTATTACAAATGCATGAGCTGTAACAATTACATTGTATAACTGATCATCACCTATAAATCTTCCTGGTTGTCCCAATTCAATTCGAATTAATACTCTTATCGCTGTACCTACTATGGCAGCCCAAGCTCCAAAAATTAAATATAAAGTACCAATATCCTTATGATTAGTTGAGTATAATCATCGCAGTAACTTAGTTTATAAAAACCTTAAATTGCAAGTTTAAAATTCTTCTTAAGAAATCATTAGATGATGAGCTGTAAACTCATATTTGAAATTAGCTCATTTAGCCTTGAAAACTAACAGAATTTATATCCTAATATTCTATAATATTATTCATAATATAACTCCTACATTTAATCCTATTATATATAATAAATCCAATCTTACATTTTTATTATTTAAAATAATTGGGTTTCATCCATTTATTTCTACTCTTCCTATAATTACTCTATACGAGATCCGTAAATATACATAAAATATTAAAACAGACATAACAATTATTAATAATAAAATTCTAAAATCCACTATTATTAAATTGTAAAATAATCATCATTTTAAATAAAATCCTAATATAGGAGGTATACCTCCTAATCTTAATATTCCTAATACAAACCTTCATTTTGATCTTATTTTTCCTAATATACTTACTTCTAAAATTTTATCCTTTATAAGTGTCCAAATAATTCCTACAATTAAAGCTCTATATATGGCTAAATAAATTATTCATATATTATCATCTAAAAAATTTCCTATCAAAATTCAACCAATATGATGAACAGAAGAATAAGCTATTAAACGTTTAACACTTTTTTGATTTAATGAGCCAAAAGCCCCTATAATTAGTCTTCTTACAATAATTACCCAAAGAAATATTCTGACTAACAAAGAAATTATTAATAATGGTAGAATCTTTTGAGCAGTTATTAATAATAGGCATCTTCCCCAACTTAATCTATCACATACCGCAGGAAATCAGAAATAAAATGGTCCCCCACCCATCTTATAACTTAAAACTCCTAAACAAATATATTCAAATCAATTGAATTCGGAATAAAACATTATTATTAAAATTCCTGACCCTAAACTTTGAATAAAAAAATATTTTATACAAGTTTCCACACTTGAAGATCTTCGATCATAAACTAGAGCAATAAATCTTATTATATTAATTTCCAACCCTACCCATATTAAAAACCAATCTCTACATCTAGCAGTTAAGATAATACTTAAAATATAAAATACTGAAAAAAACCCGACACTCTGAGCATAAATCTTTTCATTTATGAGGTATGAACCCATTAGCTTACTTAGCTGACTTTATTTTTATTATTATTAATATATAATATATTATATGTTCTCATTTATAATAACCTTTACAAATAACCTTATAGAAAAATGAGAATAAATATCATTCTAT
>JAOUZG010053510.1:0-43590 GCA_026289955.1 Argiope argentata | reverse complement strand
TTATATAAATCGTTGCTAACTGACAAGGTTAGCAACGGCAGTAGTTCAGGAGAACATATGACCAAGTCAAGACTGTGGAAGGTGCGTGTGGGTTCATGAAAGTATGTTATCTCATCATTATTGAGCAAACAAAGACAGTTATTAGAAATGAACTGTTCTATTCGTTGCCCACGAGATTTTGTACTATTCGAACCCCACAAAGTACTATGGCCGTTGAAATCGCCTAGTAGGACGAAAGGTGAAGGGAGTTGATCAATTAAGTTGTTAAGATCTTGCTGACGGATGGTATCATGAGGCGGTAAGTAAATACAGCAGACTGTGACTAAAGTTTTTACGTGAACTTGTATAGCCACTGCCTGCAGAGAGGTATGTAGGGTGATAGGATTACTTGGGTATAAATTGGAAGTAAAAATGCAGACCCCTCCAGAACTATGAGCTCCATTGTCTGCATCCTTCCGAACACAATTGTAACCGCGTAATTTGATTGGGAAGTTTGACTTCAAAAAGGTCTCTTGAAGACCAAAGCAAACCGGATGAAATCTGTTAATTAATGACTTAATGTCCTGAAGTTTGGAACGAATGCCGCGACAATTCCAAGAAAGGAAGGTACCCATTAAGAGAGAGGTTTGTGAAGAGAAAGAGAAGTAACACTTGTTGGAGCTGCCTGATCCTCGCAACTCATACTAAGCTCATATTCATCCTCAGACGGATGTAACTTAATATCGGGGTTATTAAGCGTGTCTCCAAATATAGACTGTAAGTCCTTATGGACAACGCCTTGCGTCGCTAGCCCCAATGCGACGGAATTTTTTGACACTGAATTTTTAAGTTTCTTTCGTAGGTCCTTTTGCGTGAGGCCGCGTTTGGCAAGGTTTAATGTCAGCGATGTTTGTGATTTTGATTTCCTTCTAACATGTTTTGAAGTATCATCATTGGCTTTCAGAGAATGCTCGGAATCAGAATCGGAACTTTTTTCAGTATTTGGTGCATTTCTGGTATATTTTACGCAGTGATCACAGTTACAATTTTTACAGAAAGTCTTTTTGACTGCTGAAGCATAACTAAAACCAGGAGTTGGGGTTTGTGCATTAACTTTACGTCTGGCTTCGGGATAAGATAGGTTTTCTTTGATTTTTACTGCCATGACTTGCTTTTCCTGTGTCCAGCGAGGACAAGATCGAGAATATGAGGGATGTTCTCCGCCACAGTTTACGCACTTCTCTTGTGCGGTACACTCTTGGCTATCATGACCCTTTTGTGCACAGCGGGCACATGTAAGAGACCCGCGGCAATTCATTTTAGAGTGGCCAAAACGTTGACACTGAAAGCACCTCAATGGATTTGGGATATATGGCCTCACCGGTAACTTTATATAGCCTCCATAAACGTACTCTGGTAATTTAGGAGTTTTAAAGGTTATTATATGGTGTTTAGTCTCAAGTAGCTGTCCGTCACGTCGTATAGAAATTCGACGGACGTGTGTAACACCTTGAGCTTTCATTTCAGAAGTAATTAACTCTACGGGAAGATTTAATATTTCGCCGCAGGTAATGACGCCTTTAGAGCTATTCAATGATTGGTGAGGGATTACCGAAACTTTTATAGTTGCCAAGGATTTAAGTTTTTGTATCTGCTGTGCTTGTTTGCGGGAAGAAACCTCCACAAGCAAGTCACCAGATCTCATCTTTCGAATTGATGAAACTTCGCCGACTGTAGCATTTATAGCCTTTTGTACAAGGAACGGAGAGACTGTTTCAAAAGTTTCTTTGTTTTCGGAAACTCGACTTAAAATAAAGAATTTGTCAAAATATTCGTATGTATTGAAAGAGGTTTGTACTTTTTGTTGCCCACTGAAGGGACCCTTGTTTCGAGGAGCCATACGATATGAATCAGATTCGGGTCCGACGGCACCGCCCACCACGGAGCCCAACAAGGGAAGGCAATTACCGGCTCTGGTCTGTACCAGCCTCAGCATACACCCTAGTGCTAATCGGTACCTATACGCTCGGAGTTACCCCCGGGGACAGTGACCACCCTTAACGCCAAGCCCAAGAAGTAACCCCTTCGCTTGATCCCTAGCAAACTAGCCACTCAGGTGACTAGCAACCAGCCGATTGATACATTGGGGACCACAATGCACCACCCGTCTTTCAAATGGGTTGCCACGCACGGCCAACACGTGGGGACTTTGGCTGTCCATAAGAAGCAAGAAGCAAACAGAGCGGCGACAGCTTCTCATGGAGAGCTCCCTCCCTTGCCGTCAAGGGAAAGAAGGATCAAGCAGACAGAAAGAGGTGTAGAGGAGAATAAACAATAAATGGAGTAAAGATCCCTGGGAACCTCGGGATTGGGACACCCGTACTCACCTATAGTAGGTGAGCCCCTGAGGGGAAAAAATATGGGTATTACCGATTTCCTAGCATCTTGCAGTCGAACTAAAAATGGGCGAAGTTTAAAATTATGAAATGGATGATTCACATTTGATTTGATTCTAAAATAATAATTGAGATGTAGCATCTTCCGTCTCAATTCTAGAGGAGGCTCATAGCATTCAGCATACAAGCTCTTCACAGGTGATGTTCGAAAAGCTCCCGAACAGAGTCGGAGAGCTGTGTGATGGATTGTATCTAGCTTAAATAACACATTTTTCCTTGCCGATCCATAAATTTCACAACCATAATCCAGTTTAGAGAGTATTGTGGCTTTATATATTTTAAGCATCGAGCTTCTGTCTGCTCCCCAGTCTGTAGTTGATAGAACCCTTAAAATATTTAGTGATTTTTCACACTTTTTTCTCAATGTTTTCACATGGGATAGAAAGGTAAGTTTTCTGTCAAATGTAATACCCAAAAATCGGATTTCATTCACAAATGGTATTTCTGCATCATTAAGCTTTAGTTCGGGATCTAGATGGAGATTACGTTTTCGGCAGAAATGGACACCTGCGGTTTTCGATGTGGAGATAGTAAAGCCGTTAGTATTGGACCACTGTGGGATATTATTTATCGCAATTTGCAACTGTCGCTGAATGAAGTTCATATGCGTTCCTGTGCAAGAGATGTACAGGTCATCAACATATAGAAAACCTTTCACAGAAAGTGGAAGTTGTTTCAAAATGTTATTAATTTTTAAAATAAAAAGAGTTACACTTAAAACACTGCCTTGAGGGACACCTTCCTCTTGTATAAAAATATCTGATAGCTCAGTTTGCATCTTGACCCGGAATTGTCTAAGTTTTAAAAAATTTCTGATAAAAATGGGAAGATTTCCTCGTAGTCCTAGGTCATGTAAATCCTTTAAAATTCCGTACCTCCAAGTCCGGTCATAAGCCTTTTCAATGTCAAAAAAGATGGCAACAAAGTGTTTTCTCTGTAAAAATGCAAGGCGAATATCTGTTTCAAGAGCAAGTAAATTATCAGTTGTACTGCGGCCTCTCCTAAATCCACTTTGGGATGGCTGGAGGAAATTATTTAACTCCAAATAATAAATCAGTCTACGATTGATCATTCTTTCAAGTAATTTGCAGAGACAACAAGTCAAAGCAATTGGACGATAGTTAAGAGGATTCTTTGGATCTTTGCCCGGTTTTATTAATGGAATTATTACAGCCTGTTACCACATAGTAGGAAAGTAGTGTTCTTGCCAAATACGATTGTATAGATATAATAGATTTTCTTGCGAATCCATTGTTAAATGCTGTATCATAGAGTAACTAATATTGTCTGGACCTGGAGATGAATCACGGACATTGGCAAGGCATGACTGGAATTCCGAGAGAGTAAAATTACAGTTATAGGGATAATTATCCAGAGAGTCGAAATTTAATTTTTGTTTTTCAGCATTATTTTTGAAGTTCAAAAATGGTGAGGGATAATTTTGACTATTCGATGTATAAGCAAGAGTTGAACCTATGCAATTTACAATATCTTTTAATGATGACACTATGTTCCCTCGATCCACTAAAATCGAAACTGTATTGGGTTGAGAAACACCTGATGCTTTTTTAACTTTTTTCCACAGCTGACCGCTCGATATTGTAGAAGTTATACTTGAAACAAATTTTTGCCATGAAGTTCTTCGGCTTCGTCTCTGTATCCTCCTGGATTCAGCTTTTGCCTTTTTAAAATTGATAAAATTCCCGGAAGAAGGGTAACGTCGAAAGATATTCCAAGCTTTTTTTTGTTTCTTATATGCCATTTGGCAATTTGCATCCCACCAGGGTTTGCTTTGTTTCCTCCAAATGCCCGACGTCTTTGGAATGGAACTGTCCGCTGCTTCAAGTAATGTTTGAGTTACATGATTTAATGCTTCTTCGATAGTGGAAGATTTTATTAATTCAGAATTGATGTTTGCTAAAGAAGTGAATTTTTGCCAATTTGCTGCGTTTAATACATATTTAGGAGGGCGGGAAAAACCGATTGGATTAGATCGTCTATCCGATAAAATTAGTGGAAAGTGGTCACTATTGTACAGATCATTATCTACAGTCAAATTAAAAAATGGTAACAGAGTTGGAGAGCAAATGGCTAGATCAACTGAATGAAATGTTCGAGTTGGCAAGTGAAAATGTGTTATTTCATCAGAGTTTAACAGACACAAATTGTTGTCTGAGATAAGTGTTTCAATTTGCAGACCACGTGAATTAGAATCAGGACTTCCCCAGATTGGTTGGTTGGTTGGTTGGTTTTTATTTTTTTGGCACAAGGGCCATTGTTGGCCATACTGCGCCATACACGCGATAAAAGTATTTAAAATATATTTACGAAACAAATGGTTTAAAATGATGTAGAATCAATTCAAATATAAAAATTTTATAGAAATGTAAGTTGAGAAGGACTTCCCCAGAAAGGACTAGGACCGTTAAGGTCTCCCAAAATGATAAAGGGAGATGGAAGTTGACAGATTAAATTGTTCAGATCTGCTTGCTTTATCTGTTCATTAGGAGGTAAATAGAGACTGCAAATGGTGAGTAAGGATTGCATCTGTAGTCGAATAGCAACAGCTTGTAGATTTGTATTAAGATTTAAAAGCATGGAGGGTATGTGTGTGGCTGCAAGAATTGCAACTCCACCAGAAGCCCTGTTTTGCGTATGATGCTTTCCAAAGATTTTGTAATTACGGATATTATTCCTATCAGTCTTAAGATAAGTCTCTTGGAGGGAAATGCATGCCGGGCGGTACTTATTCATAAGGTCTCTCAGTTCTGCAGACTTGTTTAAAAAACCTCTACAATTCCACGAGACAAGGGTGGCCATGAATTCCTGTTTCAAAAAGAGGAAAAAAAGGAGAGGTAAATGCCCAAAGAAAAAACTACGAAGGAGGTGGGAGGTCATCAGCCTCGCCAGTTGACATATCGTCTTCAGACGGATACACCTTCAAGAGAGAGTCGCTATCATCCTCATTATCATTCTTTTCTTTTATTGAATCTTTTAAAAAATTTCGTCTAGAATGCGATCGGTTCTCAGAAGGATTTGAGATATCTTGATTTCTTTTGGAAGCAAGGATACGAGCACGTTTCGCAGCTTTGGATTCTTTTACTTTTTCTATTTGATCTGATTTTTTTGTTTGTTTTTTTGCTGTCACGAGCATTCGAATTTAAGGGAGGAGGATTTTTTGATGTAGATAGTGTACTGGAACAAGAAACAGTTTTGTTTAAAGCAAATTGCGAATTAAATGAATCAATTGTGGTGGGAATAGGAGTAGACTCAGAATTAAGGTCTGCGAGACTAGCTAGAGATGTTTGGAGACCTGAGGTGTCAGGAGAAAATGTAGAAGCTTCTTCCCATATTTTCTTAATGGTAAGAAGTGCAAGCCAGTCACTTTTTTAAACTGTAATTGTATCGTGGTCTGCTGAAGAGTTTACGATAGGAACTACAGGAGCATTATTTTTAGCAGTGGATATTTCTTGAGATTTTTTTAACATTTAGTTCTGAAGATGAAATGGTTGCATTTAGTGCTGATGAGTAACTAATTCCTGGTTTTGGCATTCTGTCACTTACTATTTTTCGAGCTTCCGGAAATGAAATATTTTTTGAAATTTTTACAGTTTGGATCTCCTTTTCAAGTTTATATTTTGGGCAGGAGCGAAAATAGGCAGGATGATCACCATCACAATTAACGCATTTTGTTTCTATGGAAGAGCAGTTATTACTGTCATGATCGGAAAGAGAGCAGCGGGCACATGCTGTTATGGTATGACCAAACCTTTGACACTTAAAACATTGTAGTGGATTTGGTATGAATGGCTTTACAGGACAGTTTATTTATGCTATTTTAACTGATTTCGGAAAGTTGGAGTGCTGAATGTAAGAATCAAATGCTTGGTGGGAAAGTTTTGACCATTTCTTTTTAATGTGATTCTGCGGACTGCGATGACTTTTTGATCTTTAAGGCATTCTAAAATATCTTCCTCCAGATCTCTCTGCAATTGATGTTCTGACACTACACCTCTGGAGTGATTTAGAGTACTGTGGGGCGCAACCTTTACAGTAACGTTTCCTATTTTTTCAAGCTTAAGAATATTTTCAGATTGTTTTGCGTTCATAGTTTCAATAAGCAATTTTCCACTGTTTAATTTTTGTATAGATTTTACATCACCTACAATTGAAATGATAGTCTTGTGTATCAAAATTGGGGAAATGTTTTTCAAATCATTATTTTCGGTTTGGTTTGGTTTGTTTTTATGGCGCAAGGACCAGATATGATCATACTGCGCCAAACATTTGTTAATCATGGCGTTCGTATTAAAAGTTTAAGGCATTTAAAGGAAAAAAAACAATTAAATCTGATGTAAAATTTTAATATCTTTTAAAAAAGCAAAGATATTTGAATGAGGGTTATCTCCTAAAATGCCATTTAAATTAAGAACAGTCGTTCCAAAATGAACTTGTCGTTGTGTACTAAAATCTCGGCATTCACACAGAATATGTCTGACTGTTAAAACAGAATTGCATTTATTACAAAGTGGTGCATGATCAGAGTGCAAAAGATGTTTTTGGGTCAAATAAGTGTGGCCTATTCGAAGTCTCGTAATAATAACATCTTTTTTTCTAGTCACAATTTTATTTTTGAAGCCTTTGACAGATGGCTGTATCTGAAACAGTTTATTCGTATACTGATTTTCCCACGTAGATTGCCAGAATTTATTTTGAATTATTTTTATTACTTGTAAAGCATCGGATAAGGGAACAAAATTTTCTTTTAGCAGAGTTGGGCATTTTGCTGCCTTGTCAGCTTTTTCGTTTCCCAAGATTCCGACATGGCCAGGAATCCAACAGAACTTAATTGTAAAATTATTTTTTAGTAATCTATATATGTGAAAAATATTTTGTACTAAGGGATGGCTTTCCGATGACACATTTTTAAAAGCTGCAATACTACTTTTAGAGTCCGTATATACAATAAATTTAGAGGGGGTTAACGTTGCAATCTTTTGAATGCTTAGGTATATTGCATAAAGTTCGGATGTGAAGACAGAACAGAAAGGATGAAGTCTTTCTGAAATGATTACATTACGAAAAACTGCTGCTGAACCGACATGATTGCCATATCGTGAACCATCTGTATAAACAGCTTGAAAGGAATAATACTGTTGTCTGTGTTCATAAAAAAATTTCTGAAACATCACGTCTGATGTTGATGGTTTCAGAAAGTGTATAAAATCATCGACAAAATCAAAAGATAATTCCTCCCAGGGAGGTGGACCATTAATATTTACAGCAACTGGGAAGTCTTCAATTTTGAATGATCGCAAAATCTCTCCTACACGGAATCCAAAAGTTGGAGTAAAAGACAATTTCCTAGCGAACAACGAGCCGTATATAGGATTGAGAACTCTGTTGCACAGTGGATGGTATTCAACACTTTTAATTTTATAAAAGTAGGATAAACAAAGTCGTTTCCGCCTAAGTTCCAAGGAGGGCTCACCACTTATAACTTGTAAACTCTGAATTGGTGATGTTCTAACAGCTCCTGTAGCTATACGAAGTCCTTGATTATGCACTGCATCCAATGATTTCAAGGTAGATTTGGCAGCTTAACCATAAAATGGTGCTCCATAATCAAGCTTCGAGCGTATCAGCGATCTGTAGATCTTAAGCAAAGAAGTTCTATCGGCTCCCCAAGAGGTATTTGATAGGACTTTTATAATATTTAGCTTTTGAAAGCATTTCCTTTTCAAATTTTGAATATGCGAACGAAATGTTAGTTTATTATCTAATATGACACCCAAAAACTTTTTCTCACTAACAGTGGGAATAACCGATCCATTAAGTCGAAGCTCTGGATCTGTATGAAGCCCACGTCGCTTGCAGAAGTGAACGCTAACTGTTTTCTGATGAGAAAAAACAAATCCATTTTTCGAAGCCCAGTGTGACATACTGTTTATGGATGTTTGTAATTGTTTTTGAATGAAATCCAAACTTTCACTAGCACAATGTATTTGGATGTCATCGACATAAAGTGAAGTATGTACAAAAGGTGCTACATGCGAAACAATCCCATTTATTTTTATGATAAACAATAAGACAGTACACTAGCTTGAGGAACGCCTTCATGCTGAATGAAAGGATCTGATAAAACATCTCCAACACGGATTTGAAAAGTTCTTGTACGCAAAAAGTTTTGTACAAAAATTGGTAGATTCCCTCTTAAATTCATGTTAAATAAATCTTTCAAAATGCCATAACGCCAGGTTCGATCGTAAGCTTTATCCATATCAAAGAAAATGGATACAAGATGTTTTTTGCTTACAAAAGTCTCTCTGATAGCAGTCTCCAGTTTTAGTAAATTATCTAGCGTACTTCTCTTTTTGCGAAAGCCGCTTTGGAAAGGGGAAATCCAGTTTTTCTCTTCTAACACATACATTAATCTGTGACTAACCATACGCTCCATTAGTTTACTGAAGCAACTGGTAAGAGCTATCGGTCTGTAGTTAGCGGGATCTTGCCGATCTTTCCCAGGTTTGAGAATAGGAATTATTATTGCTTTTTGCCAGCAGGTTGGATAAAACCTTTCTATCCAAATTCTGTTAAAGTTAAAAGTATCTGTAATGACGAATCACTTAGATGTTTCAGCATATCATAATGTATTCTATCAGGTCCCGGTGATGTAGAGTGGGATTTTTTTAATGCATTTTCCAATTCATGAAATTTAAAAGTATTATTATATTTCTCTCCATCGGAAGATAAAAAATCCAATGTTTGCTTCTCTGCCTGTTTTTTAAAAGCAGTAAAATCTTCTGGATAAAATTTTTCCCTCGATATGTTAGAAAGAGTTTGTCCAATTAGATTAGCAATTTCTTTTGCATTAGAAATTACTCGTCCATTCAGTTTTAAAAAGGATATTCTATCTGAATTTGAGTAACAGCCAAAAATCTTTTTTATTTTATCCCACATGATTTTAGAAGGTATTTGTCCTTGAATGGAATTGACATACGAATGAAAGGATTGCTCCTGACTACTGCGTCGGATTCTACGAAATTCAGATTTTGTTTTTTTAAATTTAATGAGATTTTGGATGGTAGGGTATCTCCTGAAGGTATTCCATGCTTTGTCTTGCGCTCTTTTACAGTTTGCACACTTTTCATTCCACCACGGTTTGCATAGCTTTGGTATTTTCCCCGAGGTTTTAGGAATACTGAGATCTGCTGCTGCAATTATATGCTCGGTTACTTGTTTGACTGCCAAATCAATAGAAGCATCATTAATCATATCTGGTGTTAGTTGACAAATTGAGTTAAACATTGGCCAGTTTGCTTTATTAATATTATATCTCACGGGTCTTTTCGGAAATAAAAAATCATTGTGAATGTACGTCAAAACAATAGGGAAGTGATCGCTATTGTATAAGTTTGAATCCACGGAGAATTTCCAGTAAGGAGCAAGGGAAGGAGAACAAAGTGCAAGATCAATCGTGTGGAATGTTTTGCTAGCTTGGTGAAAATGAGTGGGAGCGTTGTCATTAAGTATACAAAGGCAATTATCCTCAATCAGTTTTTCTATTTGCCGTCCTCTAGTGTTAATATCAGCATTATTCCAAATAGGATTATGACCGTTTAAATCACCAAGGAGAAAAAAAGGTTCTGGCAACTGTTCTATTAATTGATCCAAATGTCGTTGTTCAATATGTTCATTTGCAGGCAAATATAAATAGAAAACTGTAGTTAATACTTTCAACTGAATTTGTACAGCAGTTGCCTGCAAATTTGAATTTAAAATAACTTCACTACTTGGCAAGTGACGTGTAGTTAAAGATGCAACTCCTCCAGATGCTCTAAAATTTTGTTCATTATCTTTTCTTTGAAGGACATAGTTTTTAACATTGGGAGATACACGTGGTGTCAGATATGTTTCCTGAATTCCCAAGCAAACCGGTTGATATTTGTTAATAATAGATTTGATATCTTCTTTATGAGATTGAAAACCGTGGCAATTCCAGGAGACTAAATTAATATTTGTCATTTCGGTTTTCTAAAGAATTTAGATTTGAAAATTTGTGGCTTTCCTTTGCCTACTCTAGCTTCATCGCTCAGATCCATTTCGCTAAGAGATTCGTCAGATGGGTGTATTTCCAATTCAACATCTTTACTATTTAGGTTTTTCTTTTCTTTCAGTTCATTTTGGTTTTGAATGGGAAGACTCCTTTTTTTCTTTTTATTTTGTGGAACTGTTTTTAAAGATTTTTGGTTTTTTGTAATGTTTTTCTTTAGTTATGAAAGACCTGTTCGAATTCACTATTTCAAGCCAATCTTTCAGTTTGATGGTAATGTATTCCTCGTTTGATGTAGAAGGAAACTGTTTCGTGATTGTTTGTGATGGACTACTGTTTTCTTGAATTTGTATGGGTTCAGTTTGCATGCTAGAACAAGTTGTTCTTTTTAATGCTGTACTGTATGGAAGATTTTCCTTTGGAGTTCGATTTTCAACTATTTGCCTAGCTTCTGCAAATGAGATATTTCTAGAAATTTTAATTGTCTGGATTTCCTTTTCGATCTTCCACTTGGGACATGATTTAGAATAAGCTGGATGACTACCGTTGCAATTAACACATTTTTCGGGTTTTTTGCAAGGAGTGTCATTATAGCCAATTTCAGAACATTGTGGACAGCGAGAGGAAGAAGCGCGACAACTAGTTTTTGTATGTCCAAACTTCTGGCATTTAAAACAACGCACCGGGTTGGGCACAAAAGGACGTACATCGCAACTTATAAATCCAGCTGTTATCTTTCTGGGAAGCACATGAGAGGCAAATGTTAAAATAACATGCTTGGTTGGAATTATATTACCATCTCTTTTCAATGTTATACGACGCGCATTTGTTACTCTAAATGACTGTAGTTCAGAAACAAATTCTTCATCACTCACCATAATAAGATCCATACTAGATATAACACATCTGGTATAATTCAGAGTTTTATGACTGGAGATTTCTATTGAGGCATCCCCGAAATTCTTGATCGCAAGTAGATGCTCTGATTGTTTCGACGTCGCATTTGTTTGTTTTTTGTTTGTGGTTTTATGGCACAAGAACCATATTTGGTTATACTGCGCCAAGCAAAAGGTAAAATCAATTAAGAATATTTAAAATAATTCCACAATATTGATATAATCCTTCATAAAACTATATTAGAAATATACAAATTTAAAATTAACATAGGTGTTAACAAATGAAAATGTAAAACATTGAGACTAAACAAAAACACAATCAAAAGGTAAGATGCGCTAAATGCAAGTATAAAAACGAATGGCCTTTAGAAATCTAAAAATATTGGGATGGAAATTTTCTCCCACTAATTCCTGTAAAATTGTTGATGATGTATGAAAATAAAATATACGTTGAGTTTTAAAAGCAGGGCATTCAACAAGAATGTGTTTTACATTAAAATCAACGTGGCAAACAGGACACATTGGTTTCCTCTCACCAAAAAGAAGATGCCTATGAGTGTATCTAGTATGTCCTATTCGGAGACGAGTCAGTTTGACATCGGTCTCACGTGTAGGAAGTAATGGCCAAGAACTAATAATAGGTTTAATGGCGTGTAATTTATTGTGGATCTGCAGATCCCATGACTCTTGCCAAGAAGAATGTATGTGACGGGAGAATGCCATTTTAACGTCAAAAAAAGAGAGTCCAGTCCTCATAAACACCGTTGCAGATTTTGCAGCAGAGTCGGCTTTTTCATTGCCTGAAATGCCAACGTGACTCGGAACCCAACAAAATTTAATATCAAAACCATCATTTTTCAAAGATTGCAAAATGAGTAAAATGCGGATAGCGATTGGGTGCATCCGATTATTATAGTTAGACAGCATTTCCAAAGCACTCATGCTATCGGAATAAATAATGAAATTGCGCTGTAAAGAAGGGGAAATTCTTTGGAGTGCCCAAAAAATTGCCAGTAACTGTTTCGACGTCGCAGTCTCTATTAATAAATCTCCGGATCGAAGTTTCTTTACGGATGTAACGTTCCCAGAAGTACTTTGAAAATATTTTTGTATCAAAAAAGGAGACATGTTTTTAAGTTTATCGTCTTTACCGTGTATCATTAAAAATTTCGGAACAAATTTCGTAAGCTCAGTTTGTGCAATGTTAATTGACTTATCGGAATCGGTTTGAGAAAAAAGACCCATGCAAAAAAGACAAAAATTCAGGCCCGACGGCACCACCCACCACGGAGCCCAACAAGGGATGGCAGCCACCGGCTCTGACCATCCTCAGCCTCGGCACTTGCCATAATGTTAGCCGTAACCTATACGCTGGGAGTTACCCCCGGGGACAGTGACCACCCTTAACGCCAAGCCCAAGGAATAACCCCTTCGCTTGATCCCTAGCAGACTAATCACTCATGTGGTTAGGTACCGGCCGATTGATACACCGGGGACCACAGTGCACCGCCCGTCTAATGGGTCGCCACGCACGGCCAACACGTGGGGTTTTTGACTGTCCATGAGAAGCAAGAAGCAAACAGAGCGGCGACAGCTTCTCATGGAGAGCTCCCTCGCTTGCCGTCGAGGGAAAGAAGGATCAAGCAGACAGAAAAGGCGTAGTGGAGATTAAACATAAAATGAGTAAAGATCCCTGGGAACCTCGGGATTGGGACACCCGTACCCACCTAAAGAAGGTGAGCCCCTGAGGGGACGGAGTTGTGACTGTCTCGATATAGCTTCTCCCTGGGGTCTGGCGATTCGGGGCCCGGCGGCCCCCTGGTATGTCGGCCTTTCCTGGCCGAAGTTCGTTGGGTGGTAAGGTTCGCTTGCAGGCCACCCCCGAGGCTGTGTAAGACCCTGGCTGTTGAACAGCGATGGGGGAGTGTCCTGCTCTTCACGTCCCTATTTACTTTTTTAGAATGATGACTACGGAGTTGTGACTTCGGCGGGCGACTAACGGCCGACTCAGAACTGGCACGGACTAAGGGAATCCGACTGTCTAATTAAAACAAAGCATTGCGATGGCCGACGAGCGGTGATGACGCAATGTGATTTCTGCCCAGTGCTCTGAATGTCAAAGTGAAGAAATTCATCCAAGCATGGGTAAACGGCGGGAGTAACTATGACTCTCTTTGCGGAGCTATACAATGTATTTTGCTATTACAAAGATGTATAGCCACAGGTGAAGCGGAATATAAGCCGAGTTAGTTTTCTAATAAGGCTCTTAGCCTCTCCCTGTGGTAGGACATAGCGCTACCTCCACATGGTGGTCCGCGGGCAACGGCTTCGGCCGGCTAAACGTGCTGCGTCCAGTCTCGGCCCTGCCTTTTGGTTCGGTCATTTTATCTTCTCTTTTAGCTCATCTTATTGCCTTTGACGACTTCCCAGCGCCCACCGGTGTCGGGAGAAAAGAGTTTTACTGGCAACCGTGATAGATTCCAGAACTAGTCAAGCCTGCCCCGAGTGCGGGAGGACTTTCACTTCTAAAAGAGGACTGGGTGTCCACAGACAACGTGTGCATCCCGAAGAGTATAATGCGGAGATTGTGGTCCCCTCTTCGAAGCTCCGTTGGACCAATGAGGAATTGACACTACTCGCCTTAAAGGAGATCGAGTTGGGTTGGTTGGTTGAGTGAGGTTTATTGGCGCAAGAGCCATATTAGGCTATACTGCGCCAATCAAATGGTAAAAGATAAAAAACACTCGTTTGTTTAATTAACACAGATATATTAAGAAAAATAGTGTAAATATGAATTAAAAAATTATTACAGTGAAACTTTAGAACAATGTGCCATAAAAATTTGAAATAATGAAACATGAGCTTAAAAGGAATGTTCAACAAAACCAGAAAAGTAAGTATTCTATATACAAGTTAAAAACCCAATAGCATTTAAAAATTTAAAAACATTTCGGTGGTATTTCTCGCCCACCAAGTCTTGTAATGTTGGAGGCGACGTAAAAAAACGAGTACGATAACGATTGAAAACAGGGCATTCAATCAAGATGGGAACAACAGTAAATTGTACTTGACAATTGTTGCACATGGGCGCATTCTCCCCAAATATCAGATGTTTATGAGTGAAGCGCGTGTGCCCAATACGGAGACGAGTCAATTTAACATCGAACTCACGTATAGGGTGAACAGGCCAATAGAAAATATCCGTTTTTATAAAATGTAATTTATTTTGGGTCTGCAGATCCCATGAATTTTGCCATTTAAAACAGATGTAACGATAGATGGACCTTTTAATATCGCAAAAGGGTATTCCTATGCTTAAAAAAGTAGTTGCAGTTTTTGCAGCCAAGTCCGCCTTCTCATTACCCGAGATGCCGACATGACTCGGTACCCAACAGAAAATTATTTCAAATCCATCATTTTTTAATAATTGCAAGGTGAATAATATTTTAATGGCAAATGGATGCATCCGATTTTGATAGTGAGAAAATGTCTTCAATGCACTCATGCTGTCTGTATAGATAACAAATTTGCGCTGAGTAGAGGTTGAAATTTTCTGAAGAGCAAAGAAAATCGCCACCAACTCAGCAGTAAAAACTGAGCAACAATTGTGCAGGCGGTGGCTCACTGTTTCAGATGGAAGAATGATCCCACAACCAACATAACCATCTGATTTAGAGCCATCCGTAAAAATGGGCACAAAAGACGAATACCGAAATCGGTGGTACAAAAATGGCTGTTGGAAAACACAAGGATCGGTTAATTAGTCGAATCCCGTAAAAGGATTCAAGAACGAAAACTGTGGGATGTCCGAGGGAGGGAAACAATGAGGATTGGTAGCTTTAACGCGTACAGTGTTAAGTTCCGAGTCAGGCAAAAGCAATCGGGCTCTCTCACAAAAGGGAAGGATGTTAGAGGGCCGGGCATTATACAGGCGACGAAGACCAACTGGAAGAGAAATTTCGTTTAATGGATGCTTTATCACAGATTTTGTATTGAAATGAAATAAGGCTGACAGTTTCTTTCGTCTTAAAGAGAGAGGTAGCTGGTGACATATAACATGCAGGCTTTCAATTGGGGAGGTACGGAACGCACCAGAGCAAATGCGCAAAGCAGAATGATGGACGGTATCTAGCCGTTTCAAGACAGACAAACAAGCGGAACCATAAACCATACAACCGTAATCAATTCTAGAGAGAACTATTGCCTGATAAATTCGTAGAAGGGAGGTACGATCGGCGCCCCAAGATGTTCTGGAGAGCACTTTCAAAATGTTTAATGTCTTCTCACACTTTCTCCTGAGTTGTAAAACATGCGGGAGGAAGGTGATCTTTTGATCGAAAATCACTCCCAAAAACCGTACTTCATTCACAACGGGAATCGGAGAACCTTTTATTTGAATGTTGGGGTCTTGATGAATGCTTCTTTTGCGACAGAAGTGCACACATTTACTCTTCTCTGGGGAGATGGTGTGACCATTGTTATTGCACCAGGATAACAATTTATTCACTGCACTTTGTAATTGTCGCTCTATTAAATTCATATTGCTGCCTTGACATGAGATCTGCAGGTCGTCAACATAAAGTGTTCCAGAAACAGATGAAGGCAAATGATTTAAAATCTGGCTCAGATGAACAATAAAAAGAGTGACACTGAGGACACTGCCTTGCGGAACGCCCTCAGATTGAATAAAATGATTAGAATAAACATTACCAATTCGAACACGAAAGGTACGTGGTGTCAAAAAGTTTTGTAAAAATATGGGCAAGTTACCCCTAAAACCTAGAGTAAAAAGCGTTGAAAGTATGCCGTAGCGCCATGGACGGTCGTATGCCTTTTCAATGTCAAAAAATATTGAAACAAGGTGGTTTCTTTTTACAAAAGCATTGAGTATTTGGGTTTCCAGTAGAACGAGGTTGTCGAAGGTAGAACGACCTCTCCGGAAACCACTCTGCAACGGGGAGATGCATCCTTGTTTTTCTAATTCGAAAACTAGGCGAGCATTGACCATGCGCTCGAAGGTCTTACACAGACAGTTTGTAAGAGCAATGGGCCTGTAGTTCAGAGGGACAGATGGTTCTTTGCCAGGTTTTAATATAGGAATCACAATAGCTTCTCGCCATTGTGAAGGGTATTTCTGCTCAGTCCATATTCTGTTAAAAAGCAGTAACAGATTGGACAGTGAAATGGTATTTAAATGGCGAAGCATGTTATATGTGATTCCATCTGGACCAGGACTGGTATCATGGGCTTGAGCCAGCGCTGTTTCCAATTCAGACATCCTGAATTCACAGTTGTATGGAAGTGTACTTTGGGTTTGAAATCGCAAAGGCAACTGCTCCGCCCGATTCTTAATTGCCAGAAAATTAAGACTGTAAGAATCGGTTGCGGAAACTTGTGCAAACGCTTGGCCAAGAATATTAGCCACGTCTGATGGGCTCGAATACATCATATTACCAGTGTTTAGAACAGGAATCGAAGTTTCTTGATATATCCCATTGGCCGCCTTTACCTTTTTCCATAAAAGTTTACTGGAAGTAGTGGACGTGATGGATGAAACAAAGTTAGTCCATGATTCCCTCTGGCTACGACGTCGAATGCGGCGTGCTAGCGCTTTGGCTCTTTTAAATGCAATCAAATTCTCAGTACTTGGATACCTTCTAAATAAATTCCACATCTTTTTCTGCTGTTTATGACTGTCGCGGCATGCTTCGTTCCACCACGGTCTACGAAATTTTCTTAGACGTGGGGATGTTTTTGGAATAGTGGTGTTAGCTGCGTTCATTATTATTTCAATAACATTTTGTAATGCCTTCGAAATATCTGAATCCCTGACCATAGTTTCATTAATAATAGCAAGTTGGGAAAATGTATTCCAATCAGCCCGCTGGAATAGAAAATGCGGAGGACGAAAAGTAGCATCGCCTCTACCAGCATGAGAGATGATTAGGGGAAAGTGATCGCTATTGTGCAGATCATCCCCGACAGCAAAATTCAACATTGGCAGCAATTCAGGAGAGCATATGGCCAGGTCAATACAGTGGAAACTACGTGTGGGCGCGTGGAAGTACGTTTGCTCGTTATTATTGAGCAGACAGAGATCGTTTTTAGATAAAAAAAAAACTGCTCAATCTGCCGCCCACGAGAGTTTATACTATTCGAGCCCCATAAAGTACTCTGTCCGTTGAAATCTCCGATTATTATGAATGGTTTCGGAAGCTGCTCTACTAAAGTATCAAGATCCTGTTGACGTATGCTATCATGAGGCGGAAGATAAATGCAGCAGACTGTGACCAATGCTCGTGTATGAACTTGTACAGCCACAGCCTGAAGAGAAGTATGCAATCTTAGAGGTGTGCTCGGATATAAATTAGACGTGAAGATACAGACACCACCAGAACTATGAGATCCAGTGTTTGCATCTTTCCGAACACAGCTATATCCGCGTAATTTAATAATAATGTTGGGTGTCAAGAAAGTTTCCTGAACACCGAAGCAAACAGGATGAAAAATATTGCAAATGGACTTTATGTCTCTAAATTTTGAGCGAAGACCACGACAGTTCCATGAGAGGAAGGTACCCATTAAGAGAGCGGTTTTGAGGGAAATATTTTAGAGGCTTTAGTTTGAATTGCTTCACTTTCGCAACTCATCTCCAAGTCATCCTCATCATCGGACGGGTGCAGTTTAATATCGGGGCTATTTGGCATGCCAAAAATGGACGTTAAGTCCTTATGGGCGTTACCTTGCGTCGCAAGCCCCAAAGCGACGGAATTCTTTAATGTTGACTTTTTCAATTTCTTATGAACTTCTTGTAATGTAGGACCACGTTTTGCGAGCTTCAATGTCAGTGATTTTTGTGCTTTTTTCTTTGGTTTCTTTTTTGAAACAGCAGGGGTTTCAGGAGTACTACTGATGGAGTTTTCAGTATCAGAAGAAATATTTTTTAGCTGTTTGGTAGACGGGAAATTTTTTGCACAGTTTGTACAAGAACAGTTTGCACAAAATGACTTTTACGCAACAGAAGCATATGTTTTGCCAGGTGTAGGGGATTGAGCTAGAACCTTACGCCTAGCTTCAGGTAGGTAGGTAGGTAGGGGATTTTTTGGCGCAAGAGCCATATTTGGCCAAACTGCGCCATGCATATGGTTGAAAGTTAAAATCACTGCTAAAAGTTCAAGCAGTTTCAAAAATAGTTCCCTAAAAACATGGTAAAAGTAGAAAGTGGTTATTTAAAATACAAGTAAAAATGCACAAAAAGAAATGGAGTAATCAAATGTATGGAAAAAAACCAATAGCTTTTAAATAACTAAAAAGACTTGGATGGTGTATCTCATCCATCATGTCACGCATGGTAAAAGATGAGCAATTAAAAAATTTCTGACGGTGGGAATCAAAAGAAGGACATTCTATAAGAATATGTTTAACAGTAAAATTACTTTTACAGGTGGGACATACGGGAGCCCTTTCACCAAAAATTAAGTGCTTATGGGTGAAACGTGTATGTCCTATACGGAGGCGAGTCAGTTTGACATCAAATTCTCGTACAGGAAGAGCAGGCCATAATCCAATGAAAGGTTTGATCGAATGCAATTTATTAGATACCTGGAGATCCCAATTTGACTGCCAAGTAGAAAAAATGTGTTTAACTAGCGCATTTTTTGCATCGGCATATGCCAATTCATGTGATAATAGAGAAAAAGCAGTCTTTGCTGCATAATCAGCCGCTTCATTACCATAAATTCCCACATGACTCGGAACAAAGCTTAGCATTATTTTAAATCCATTTCTCTTGAGAGAACGCAAAGCAATGAGAATTTCTAAAGCAGATGGATGCAGTCGATTGTTATAGTGGCTTAGTGCTTCCAAAGCACTCATGCTATCAGTGTATATAATGAAACTGCGTTGACTGGTAGATGAAATCTCCTTAAGCGCATAAAGAATTGCCAACAACTCAGCAGTAAATATAGAACAATAATTGTGCAGACGATAGCTCAACGTCTTAGATGGAAGTATAATACCACAACCAACATATCCATCCGACTTCGAGCCATCAGTATATATTGGTCTGAAAGCTGAATATTCCTGACGATGATACAGAAATAACTGTTTGAAAACTACTGGCGCTGTTGTGGATTTATCAAATCCAACAAAGGGGTTCAAAAATGTAATTTGTGGTGTATCCCAGGGAGGAAAGGACGACAAATCAACCGAATTAATAGAAAACATAGCAAGTTCAGTCTCGTTCAAAAGTACCTTGACTCTTTCAGTAAATGGGGTAATGTGAGAAGTGCGAGCAGCATATAGTCGACGAAGACTAACTGCAAGTTTCATTTGGCTTATGGGATGGTTCGGAACAGAAAGTGCTCTTAAAAAATATAAAGATGACACTTTTTCACGCCTTAGATGCAGCGGTAGCTGGTGATTTATATTGTAAAGACTTTCTGTGGGTGAAGTACGAAAGGCTCCAGAACATATTCGCAAGGCAGAATGGTGGATGGTGTCCAATCTTCGCAAAACAGATGAGCAGGCGGAACCATACACCATACACCCATAATCTAACCGAGAGAGAATGACTGCTTCGTAAATACGGAGGAGAGATGTTCTATCTGCTCCCCAAGATGTTTTGGAGAGAACTTTTATGATATTTAACGCTTTTTCACATTTTTTCCGCAAATATAAAGTATGAGGGAGAAAGGTGAGTTTCTGGTCAAAGATGACTCCTAAGAAACGTATTTCAGGCACTACGGGAATAGGGATATTACGAACATGTACATTTGGATCTAAATGAATGCCCCGTTTCCTACAAAAGTGGACACACCTACTCTTTTCAGGAGAAATGGTATATCCATTATCATCACACCAAACTACCAGCTTATTAATAGCATTTTGCAACTGTCGTTCTATTAAAGACATGTTACTTCCTTCGCAGGAGATTTGCAAATCGTCAACATAGAGACTTCCATGAACAGAAGATGGTAAATGATTAAGAATTTGACTAAAATGAATGATAAAAAGGGTAACACTGAGGACGCTTCCCTGTGGAACGCCCTCAGACTGGCTAAAATAATTAGAATAAAATGTTCCCATGCGAACTCGAAAAATTCTGCGAGATAAAAAGTTCTTTCAATATATGGACATGTTTCCTCTAAAACCAAGGTTAAAAAGCGTAGATAGTATGCCATAGCGCCATGCTCGATCGTATACCTTTTCGACGTCGAAGAAAACGGATACAAGATGATTCCTCCGAACAAAAGCATTACGAATATGGGTGTCTAGGAGGATCATATTATCAAATGTTGATCGTCCTTTACGGAAACCGCTTTGCAATAGGGGAATGAGACCTTGTTTCTCTAGTTCATATACGAGCCGGCCGTTGACCATACGCTCTAAGGTTTTGCACAAGCAGCTAGTCAAGGCTATGGGCCTGTAATTCAAAGGGTTTGATGAGTCTTTATTTGGTTTTAGAATAGGAATTACAATTGCTTCATACCATTGTAAAGGGTACTTCTGCTCAATCCAGATTCTGTTAAATAATTTCAACAGATTAGAAAGGGAAGTAGTGCTCAAATGGCGAAGCATGTTGTAAGTGATTCCATCTGGTCCGGGACTGGTATCATGTGTTCGAGACAAAGCTGATTTTAACTCAAACATACTGAACTCGCAATTATAAGAAAAACTTCTATTGGTATTAAATTTCAAATGCATTTGTTCCGCGCGGCGTTTAATTGCCATAAACGTAGGCCTATAAGAATTTGAAGCAGAAACTTCTTCAAATGTTTGTCCAAGAATATTGACTATGTCTAATGGAGCAGTATGTTTAGTACTTCCTTTATTTATAATAGGAATTTGAAACTCTCGATAGATTCCATTAGCAATCTTGACTTTGTTCCACAATTGCTTAGAGGATGTTAATGAAGTAATAGAAGAAACAAAATTAATCCATGACTCCCTCTGGCTACGACGACGAATGCGACGAGCAATGGCCTTGGCACGCTTAAACGCAACAAGATTTTCGGTCGTTGGATATCTTCTAAAAATATTCCACATTTTCTTTTCCCTCCGTCGACTGTCGCGACATGACTCATTCCACCACGGCCTACGAAATTTTCGTGAGCGGGGAGAACTTTTTGGAATGGAATTATTAGCGGCATTTAGAATTGTGTCAATGACATATTGTACTGCTTCAGTTACGTCTGCAGTGTTGACCATGTTGTCAGTGATATTGGCGAATTGCGAGAATAAATTCCAATCTGCTCGCTGGAACAAAAATCGGGTAGGACAAGAAGTCACACCACCACTGTCAGCATGAGAGACTATAGGGGAAAGTGATCGCTGTGGTACAAATCTTCTCCAACTGTCAAATTCAACAGAGGTAACAATTGAGGAGAACAAAGAGTCAGATCGACACTATGGAAGGTACGTGTGGGTTCATGAAAATGCGTTTTTTCTTAATTATTGAGCAGACAGAGACAGTTATTAGAAATAAATTGTTCTATCTGTCGCCCACGAACATTTGCACTGTCAGAACCCCATAAAGTACTGTGTCCATTGAAGTCACCGATTATTAGAAAAGGCGAAGGGAGCTGATCAACCAGACTATCTAGATCCTGTTGGGAAACACTGTCATGGGGTGGTAGATAGATACAACAGACCGTGACCAAGGTTCGAGTGTGAACTTGAACAGCCACAGCCTGAAGAGGAGTCTGTAGAGACAGAGGTGTGCTAGGATATGAATTAGAAGTCAAGATACAGACACCATCGGAATGATTTGCTTCAGTGTTCCTGTCTTTACGAACGCAATTATAAACGCGCAATTTAATATAATTATCAGGCTTCAAAAAAGTTTCCTGAAGACAGAGACAAACAGGATGATATTTGTTGATAATGGACTTAATGTCTTGCAATTTAGACCGAAGGCCACGACAATTCCAAGAGAGAAAAGTGGCCATTAAGATAAATGTACTGTTGAAGAGTTAGTAGAAACATGTGGTGGAGCTGGAGGAATTTCACAACTCATATGCAAGTCTTCATCCTCATCGGAGGGATGGAGGGAAAGGTGGTCAGGACTTTTGGGCAAGCCACCAAATATGGATGACAAGTCCTTGTGAACTATACCCTTCGTCGCAAGTCCTAATTTTTTTAATTTTAAAGGCAATTCTTGTTGCGGAATACCACGTTTAGCTAGCTTCAATGTCAACGAGTTTTGCAATTTTTTCTTCGGTTTCTTTTTTGTTGTTTTTTGAGATCTGTCAATGGTACTATTGTTGGAATGGTCAGAATCAGAATTCACAATGTTTTCAGGTGGCTTTGAATTGGCATGAAATTTAACACAGTTATTACAGGTACAGTTGGCGCAAAAGATGTTCTGAATAACAGAAGCGTAGCTTTTACCAGGAATAGGAGTTTGTGATTGTACTCTACGCCTGGCTTCTGGATAGGAGAGATCTTCTTTTATTTTGATAGTGACTATTTGTTTTTCAAGCTGCCAGCTTGGGCAAGATCTAGAAAAGGAAGGGTGATCGCCTTTACAGTTCACACACTTTTCTAGTGCGGAACATTCTTGACTAGCATGCCCTTTTTCTGCACAGCGGGCACATGTTAGTGTACCTCGGCAATTTGCTTTAGAATGGCCAAAGCGCTGGCACTGAAAGCATCTGAGTGGGTTTGGAATATACTGCCTCACTGGGCGTCGTATGTAACCAGCATAAACAAATTCTGGTAAATTGGGTGTCTGAAACGTTAAGATATGATGTTTTGTTTCAAGGAGTTGTCCATTACGCCGGACAGTTATGCGGCGGACATCTATAACTCCTTGAGGCTTCATTTCTGATTTTATTACTTCTATAGGGACATTTAAGAGCTCCCCGCAGGTAATGACACCTTTGGAGGTATTCAATGACTGATGAGGACTTACCGTGATTAATATATTTCCTAAAGCTTTTAATTTTGAAATCTGCTGGGCTTGCTTGCGAGAATTTACCTCAACAAGCAAGTCACCAGAACGCATTTTACGAATGGATTTAACATCACCAACTGTAGCTGATACAGCCTTCTGCACAAGGAAGGGAGAGACAGTTTCAAATGTTTCATTATTGTTAGAAACTCGTTTTACAATGTAGAAAGGATCAAAATGGTTCATTAAGTTGAAAGATATCGGAACGTTGTGATGCCCACTAAAGGGACCCTTTTTCGAAGCGCCCATACGATATAAAATGTGATTCGGGTCCGACGGCACCGCCCACCACGGAGCCCAACAAGGGAAGGCAATTACCGGCTCTGGTCTGTTCCAGCCTCAGCATACACCCTAGTGCTAATCGGTACCTATACGCTCGGAGTTACCCCCGGGGACAGTGACCACCCTTAACGCCAAGCCCAAGGAGTAACCCCTTCGCTTGATCCCTAGCAGTCTAGCCACTCAGGTGACTAGGTACCAGCCGATTGATACACCGGGGACCACAGTGCACCACCCGTCTCTCAAATGGGTTGCCACGCACGGCCAACACGTGGGGACTTTGGCTGTCCATGAGAAGCAAGAAGCAAACAGAGCGGCGACAGCTTCTCATGGAGAGCTCCCTCGCTTGCCGTCGAGGGAAAGAAGAATCAAGCTGACAGAAAAAGACTTAGAAGAGGATAAACATAAAGGGAGTAAAGATCCCTGGGAACCTCGGGATTGGGACACCCGTACTCACCTATAGTAGGTGAGCCCCTGAAGGGCACCTAGCTTCAGGATAAGTCAAGTTTTCTTTAATTTTGAGAGTTGCGATCTGTTTTTCTTGTTGCCAACGCGAGCAGGATCGAGAGTAGGATGTGTGATTACCACCGCAGTTCACACACTTTTCTGGTGCGGAACACTGTTGGCTTTCATGCCCTTTTTCTGAGCAACGAGCGCAAGTAACAGTTCCACGGCAATTTGCTTTCGAGTGCCCAAAGCGTTGGCACTTGAAGCATCTAAGGCTCCTCAGGGGCTCACCTACTATAGGTGAGTACGGGTGTCCCAACCCCGAGGTTCCCAGGGATCTTTCCTCCCTTCATATTTATACTCCTCTTCACCTTCTGCTGTCTGGTTTTTCTTCTATCCCTCGACGGCAAGCGAGGGAGCTCTCCATGAGAAGCTGTCGCCGCTCTGTTTGCTTCTTGCTTCTCATGGACAGCCAAAACCCCCACGTGTTGGCCGTGCGTGGCAACCCATTAGACGGGGGGTGCACTATGGTCCCCGGTGTATCAATCGGCTGGTACCTAGTCACCTAAGTGGCTAGACTGCTAGGGATCAAGCGAAGGGGTTATTCCTTGGGCTTGGCGTTAAGGGTGGTCACTGTCCCCGGGGGTAACTCTGAGCGTATAGGTACTGATTAGCACTAAGGTGGATGCCGAGGCTGGAAATGACCAGAGTCCGGTAATTGCCTTCCCTTGTTGGGCTCTGTGGTGGGCGGTGCCGTCGGACCCGAGTCACTTTTCATATCATATGGGCGCTTCCAAAAAGGGTCCCTTCAGTGGGCATCGTAAAGTCACAATCTCTACAAATAATCATGACCATTTTGACAGGTTTTTTGTCATAAAAAGAATTTACGACAAAAATGAAACTTTTGAATCAGTCTCTCCATTCCTTGTGCAAAAGGCAATAAATGTTACAGTCGGTGATGTTGTATCGATCCGAAAGATGAGATCTGGCGACATGCTTGTGGAGGTTTCTTCCCGCAAACAAGCACAGCAGATAGAAAAACTGAAATCCTTGGCAACAATAAGAGTCTCTGTGACCCCTCACCAATCTTTGAACAACTCTAAAGGCGTCATTACCTGCGGTGAAATACTAAATCTTCCCGTAGAGCTAATAATTTCTGAAATGGAATCTCAAGGTGTTACACACGTCCGTCGAATTTCTATACGACGTGACGGACAGCTACTTGAGACTAAACATCACATTCTAACTTTTAAAACTCCTAAATTGCCGGAGTATGTTTATGCTGGCTACATAAAATTACCGGTGAGGCCATACATCCCTAACCCACTAAGATGCTTTCAGTGCCAGCGCTTTGGCCACTCTAAATTGAATTGCCGCGGGTCTCTTACTTGTGCCCGCTGTGCGCAAAAAGGTCATGATAGCCAACAGTGTACCGCACAAGAGAAGTGTGTAAACTGTGGAGGCAATCACCCATCATATTCTCGCTCTTGTCCACGCTGGACACTGGAAAAGCAAGTCATGACAATGAAGTTCAAGGAAGATCTAACTTATCCCGAAGCCAGACGCAGAGTTAAGGCACAAACCCCGACTCCAGGTGTTAGTTATGCTTCAGCATTAAAAAAAAATTACTGTGAAAATTGTCATTGTGATCAATGTCTAAAACTTTCCAAAAATACATCAAACCCTGAAAAAACATCCGATTCTGATACTGAAAATTCTCTGAAAGCTAATGATGATACTTCAAAACATGTTAGAAGGAAATCAAAATCGCAGACATCGCTGACGTTAAACCTTGCCAAACGTGGTCTTACGCAAAAGGATTTAAGAAAGAAACTGAAGAATTCAGTGTCAAAAAATTCCGTCGCATTGGGGCTAGCGACGCAAGGCGTTGTCCATAAGGACTTACAGTCTATATTTGGAGGCACGCTAAATAGCCCTGATATTAAACTGCATCCGTCTGAGGATGAATATGAGCTCAGTATGAGTTGCGAGGATCAGGCAACTCCAACGAATGTTAATTCTCTCTCTCCTCACAAACCTCTCTCTTAATGGGTACCTTCCTTTCTTGGAATTGTCGCGGCATTCGTTCCAAACTTCAAGATATTAAGACAATAATTAACAGATTTCATCCGGTTTGTTTTGGTCTTCAAGAGACCTTTTTGAAGTCAAATTTCCCATTCAAATTACGTGGTTACAATTGTGTTCGGAAGGATGCAGACAGTGGAGCTCATAGTTCTGGAGGGGTCTGCATTTTTACTTCCAATTTATATCCAAGCAATCCTATCACCCTACATACCTCTCTGCAGGCTGTGGCTATACAAGTTCACGTAAAAACTTTAGTCACAGTCTGTTCTATTTACTTACCGCCTCATGATGTCATCTGTCAGCAAGATCTTAACAACTTAGTTGACCAGCTTCCTTCACCTTTCGTCCTACTAGGTGATTTCAACGGCCATAGTACTTTGTGGGGTTCGAATAGTACAAATTCTCGTGGGCAACGAATAGAACAGTTCATTTCTAATAACTGTCTTTGTTTGCTCAATAATGATGAGATAACATACTTTCATGAACCCACACGTACCTTCCACAGTCTTGACTTGGTCATATGTTCTCCTGAACTACTGCCGTTGCTAACCTTGTCAGTTAGCAAGGATTTATATAATAGTGATCACTATCCTATTATTGTCTCCCACGCTGATAGCGGTGGGGCGACTTTTTGTCCTCCACGTTTTCTATTCCAGCGGGCAGACTGGACTACGTTTTCGCAATTAGCAGACATCACAGAGACTATGATCAATACTACAGATATTTCGGAAGCGATTCAAAATGTCGTAGATATTATACTATAAGCCGCAACCTCCACTATTCCAAAGAGCTCACCACGTCTAAGAAAATTTCGCCGACCGTGGTGGAATGACGCCTGTCGCGATAGTCACAAAAAGCAGAAAAAGTTATGGAACACCTTCCGAAGGTACCCTATTACAGAGAACCTTGTTGCCTTCAAAAAAGCGAAAGCAATAGCACGTCGTATACGCCGTCGTAGCCAGAAGGAATCCTGGATTCAATTCATATCATCTATCACATCCTCTACATCTAGCAAAATTCTATGGAAAAAAGTAAAAGCTGCTAATGGCATATATCACGAATCTTCCATTTCTGTTCTAAATAGGGATAATGTGAAGTATTCTTCCCCATTAGACATTGCCAACATTCTAGGTCAAGCATTTGCACAAGTTTCCGCAATTGATTCTTATAGTCCTGAATTTTTGGCAGTTAAAAATCGCGCGGAACGGTTGCCTTTGCATTTTAATGACCGAAGCACTCCATCTTATAACTGTGAATTTAGGATGTACGAATTGAAAACGGCATTATCCAATACCCATGACACCAGTCCCGGGCCTGATGGAGTTACATACAATATGCTTCGCCATTTGAATGACACTTCTCTTTCAAATCTGTTACTACTATACAATAGAATTTGGACTGAACAAAAGTACCCTTTACAATAGCGCGAAGCTATTGTCATTCCAATATTGAAATCTGGAAAAGATTCATCGAACCCTTTGAGTTACAGGCCCATTGCTTTGACGAATTGTCTTTGTAAGATCTTTGAGCGCATGGTCAATGCTCGTCTTGTGCATGAACTGGAAAAACAAGGATGCATCTCCCCGCTGCAAAGTGGATTCCGAAGAGGTCGATCGACTTTTGATAACCTCGTTCTTTTGGAAACCCAGATACGCAACACATTTGTTAGGAGGAATCACCTTGTATCCGTTTTTTTCGACATTGAGAAAGCATATGACCGTACATGGCGCTATGGTATACTCTCCACACTTTTTAAATTTGGTTTTAGAGGAAATTTGCCCACTTTTTTATTAAATTTTTTATCACTTCGTACTTTTTGGGTTCGTATTGGTAATGTTTACTCAAATAATTTTATACAAGCTGAGGGTGTTCCACAGGGCAGTGTCCTCAGTGTTACACTTTTTATACTTCATATCAGTCAGATTTTATCGGTTTTACAATCATCAGTTAATGGAACCCTTTATGTTGATGATTTGCAGCTTTCATGCAAAGGTAGCAATATGAATCTCATAGAACGGCAGTTACAAAATGCAGTCAATAGGTTGGTAACCTGGTGCAATAATAATGGACACGCAATCTCTCCTGAGAAGAGTAGATGTGTTCACTTTTGTCGGAAGAGGAACCTTCACTCAGATCCAAATATTGCCATTCGAAACATACCTATTCCTGTAGTGGACGAAATTCGGTTTTTGGGAGTGATATTTGATCGAAAGCTTACCTTCCTTCCGCATATTTTACACTTACGGAAGAAGTGTGAAAAAACATTAAATATATTGAAAGTGCTCTCCAGAACATCTTGGGGCGCCGATCGTACCTCTCTTCTACGAATTTATCAGGCAATAGTTCTCTCGAGAATTGATTACGGGTGTATGGTTTATGGTTCCGCTTGTTTGTCTGTCCTGAAACGGCTGGATACGGTCCATCATTCTGCTTTGCGCATTTGTTCTGGTGCGTTACGCACCTCTCCAGTTGAAAGCCTCTATGTTACATGTCACCAGCCACCTCTTTCTTTAAGACGCAAGAAACTGTCTGCCATATTTTATTTCCGCATAAAATCCGTACTGAAGCATCCACTGAATGAAATATCATTACCAGTTGGTCTTCGTTGCCTGTATAATGCCCGCCCCTCTCACATCCTTCCCTTTTGTGAGAGAGCCCGATTGCTTCTGCCTGACTCGGACCTTAACACCGTTCATGTTAAAACTACCAACTCTTATTGTTTTTCTCCCTGGGACATCCCACAGTTTTCTTTCTTGAATCCTTTTACGGGATTTGACAAATTAACAGATCCTTTTGTTCTCCAACAGCTCTTTTTGTACCACCGTTTTCGGTATTCTTCTTTTGTGCCCATTTTTACGGATGGCTCTAAATCAGATGATTATGTTGGTTGTGGAATCATTCTTCCATCTGAAACACTGAGCCACCGTCTTCATAATTGTTGTTCTGTTTTTACTGCTGAGTTAGTGGCAATTTTCTTTGCTCTTCAGAAAATTTCAACCTCTACTCAGCGTAAATTTGTTCTGTATACCGATAGCATGAGTGCATTGAAGACAATTTCGCACTACCAAAATCGGATGCATCCATTTGCCATTAAAATTTTATTTCTCTTGCAATTATTAAAAGACGATGGGTTCGAAATAATTTTCTGTTGGGTACCGAGTCATGTCGGCATCTTGGGGAATGAGAAGGCGGACTTGGCTGCAAAAACTGCAACGACCTTTTTAAACATGGGAATTCCCTTTTGTGACATTAAAAGGTCCATCCATCACTACATCTGTTCTATGTGGCAAAGTTCATGGGATCTGCAGGTCCAAATTAAATTACATTTTATTAAAACGGACATTTTTTATTGGTTTGTTCACCATATACGTGAGATGGATGTTAAGTTGACTCGTCTCCGTATAGGTCATACACGTTTTACCCATAAACATCTAATATTTGGAGAAAATGCACCTATGTGCAACAGCTGCCAAGTTCCTTTTACAGTTCATCATGTTTTAATTGAATGTCCAGTTTTTAATTCTTATCGTTCTTGGTTTTTTAACTTGACTTCTTTCACATTACGAGACCTGGTGGGTGAGAAATAAAACCCAAATATTTTTAAGTTCTTAAGAGCTATTGGGTTTTTTAATTGTATATGAAAATTTTTATTATTATGTATACTTAACTATCATTTTTTGTTCTTATACATTAACATCATTGTTTCAAACTGCTCTGGTACAGGGTTTTAAATTTTGCTCTCTAATCATTGTTTTCATTGAACTAATATGATATAATCTCATCATTCATGTCTTAATTTACCAAAGAATTATTTTTTCTATCTTTTATAATTTTACCATGTTCTTGGCGCAGTATGGCCAAATCTGGCTCTTGTGCCAATAAACCTCACACAACCAACCAACCAACCCTTGTTGGGCTCCATGGTGGGCGGTGCCGTCGGGGCCCGAATTACATTTGTTTCTTTGCATGGGATCTTTTCAAAAATTTTCTGGTGTCGAAATTGTTGAAGGAAATAATATAGACTTTTTATCTAAATTTGTAAGATACCTAATTCTGACAGCAACTAATAAATCTAGAAATTTGTCTTCGTTCTCTCCTTTCGCTCTATATAAAGGAATTACTGGTATTGGAGAAGAACCAAAATCTGTTAAAAAATTAAGATCTGGTGATTTTCTTATAGGAACTTTGTCATCATCTCAAACAAAATCATTTCTCAATGCAAAATCTCTGCTTGGTATTCCTATCTCTGTTACTCCTCATAAAAGTTTAAACTCTATTCGAGGTGTAATATCTGAACCCGACTTGTTGAATACATCCGATTCTGATATTCTTGAGGGTTTCTCTGATCAAGGCGTCATTAATATCAGCCGTATTACTGTAAGAAAGGGTACAGAATTTCAGCCTACTATTCACATAATTTTAACTTTTAACAAAACTCAATTACCGAAGTCTATTAAGGCTGGATACTTGCAATGTCGTGTCCGCCCTTTCATACCAAATCCAATTAGATGTTACCATTGCCAACGGTTTGGACATTTGAAGACTGCCTGTCGAGGAAATATGGTGTGCGCTAGATGTTCGTCCGTTGGTCATTCTATTACTGATTGCCAACTTGACCCTAAATGTGTGAATTGTAAACAGCCCCATGAATCCAGCTCAAAACACTGTCCGATTTGGAAGCAAGAAAAAGAAATTCAAAAACTGAAAGCGCTGAAGAACATATCCTACGCCGAGGCACGTAAATTGTGTCAGCCAACAGTTGTTCCATCTTTTGCAAATGTAGTTCAGCAAAAGAAATCTATTGACACTGTAGAAAAGTTTACACAGACAGACACAAATATTACTAATGAATCACCTAAAAAATCTGTTTCAACACTTACTGACGATACAATATGCAACGTCACACGTCCTCCGAAAAAGAAAAAAGGCAAGCCGGATACTAACATTCATTCTAATGGAAATGCTCCAAACCCACAAAGTAGAGATTTTCATATGCATCCTAGAACCCCAAATGAAACTTGGCTACTAGAAACAATGCAACCGGCAGCTGCATATAATCCATTGTCAGAATCAATGTTGACAGATAATTTGCTCCCTGATTCTCAGGATACAGCAGAATCCGAGGATTTTATTGATTACGATCCAGAAGAATCTATAGACGAAGACTTTATAGATGATCAACATCTACGGCTATCATCTACTAATCGAGCAGTCGCAAACCTAAAATTTCATCCTGCTATTAAATCGAAGTTTATCAAAAAGCGGCGAAAGAAAAAAAGCTGATATTTAGTTCAGAACTGACTATTTTTACATTTACAATAAGATGTATTTATATACATATACCTTGTATTTTATATTCCTCAACTTTTTAAATTGTTTCACTATTTTCTCATATAATCAATCTTGTATTTGCTTATACCTCAGATTTTAAATTACCTTTTTTATGTATCATATCATTTACTCCAATTACACCATATGTTTGGCTCAGTATAACCAAAAGTGGTTTTTGAGCCAATAAACACCACATTCACTCACTCACTCACTCACTGAAGCATCTAAGTGGTTTTGGGATATATGGCCGGACGGGTAGTTTTATATAACCTGCATATATGAAATCTGGCAGTTTAGGCGACCTAAAAGTAAGAATGTGATGTTTTGTTTCTAGTATTTGTCCTTCTCTCCGGATCGTAATGTGGCGAACGTTCGTAACACCTTGCGGTTTCAGTTCATCCTGAATATATTCTACAGAGAGGTTTATTATTTCACCGCAAGTGATGACGCCTTGCGATGTATTTAATGATGAGTGAGGGTTAATAGTAACGGGTATTGTGGCCAAAGCTTTAACTTTTTGAATATTCTGGGCTTGCTTTCGAGTACTAACCTCGACAAGCAAGTCACCAGATCGCATTTTTTTAACAGTTGCTACTTCTCCAACTGTTGCGGAGATAGATTTCTGCACTAAGAAAGGAGATACTGTGTTGAAAGATTCATTTGTTTCAGATATACGTTTAATAATAAAAAAATGATCAAACTGTTCAAAATTAGAAGTATTGTTTACAATATGACGCCCACTGAAGGGACCACGTTTGGAGGAGCCCATACGATATTAAAAAAGATTCAGACCCGACGGCACCGCCCACCACGGAGCCCAACAAGGGAAGGCAATTACCGGCTCTGGTCATTTCCAGCCTCGGCATCCACCCTAGTGCTAGCCGAAGCCTATACGCTCGGAGTTACCCCCGGGGACAGTGACCACCCTTAACGCCAATCCCAAGGTGTAACCCCTTCGCTTGATCCCTAGCAAACTAACAACTTGAGTTGGTAGCTACCGGCCGATTGACACACCGGGGACCACAGTGCACCACCCGTCTAATGGGTCGCCACGCACGGCCAACACGTGGGGCTTTTGGCTGTCCATGAGAAGCAAGAAGCAAACAGAGTGGCGACAGCTTCTCATGGAGAGCTCCCTCGCTTGCCGTCGAGGGAAAGAAGGATCAAGTATACAGCAGCAGGCAAAGAGGAGGAGAAAAATTAGGGGAGTAAAGATCCCTGGGAACCTCGGGATTGGGACACCCGTACCCACCTATAGTAGGTGAGCCCCTGAGGGGGAGATCGAGTTGGGAGATGACGTGCCTGATATCAACAAACAACTGCACCTGTTCTTCACCGGCAGATCCATTGAGTCCATAAAGTCTCAGCGAAAGTCGAAGAGATACCGTGCAATCCTTGAAGAACAAAGATCATCCTCGAGCCGAGAAATGAAGAAGAGGACCACTGGTAAAGATTTAGATGCTTCCGCTATGCCCGGACCTCCAGTGCTGACACTCCTCCTGCCTCTACGCGTACGCTGAGACCTCGCAGATGCGGACGTGTACAGTACTCTACGCCAGTACCTGCCCATGACTCGGATCCAGGTTCTTCACCGTCATCTTCTCCATCTTCTGTAGACACACTGTTATACGTTCCCGACGATGACCTTCCTTCATCCCTGATATCAGCAATTGAAGAGGGAATTGAAGATTTTCGCGACATTTCTCACGACCTGAGTACTTTCAGCTCCAACCTGACGCAGACGATGAACGGGTCGAGCCGTATGAACACATCCTCAAGAGGACCAGTCCCCGCCTTTTCACAATCTGATTCTGAGATGATGTCCTTCCTCGACGAACTCCTCCTGATGGGTCCCACCACCGAATACTATTCAATCTTCCGGTCCATCTGGGAAGACTTTAAGCTAAGTGCTGACAGGGAGACCCTCTTTCATAAAGCTTGTCTCATCTATTCCATGATTTTCCCGGAAGTCGACACAGCTGTTAAACCTCCTCCTCGTGACGCCGGTCAAAATGCCCAGAGGGTGTTATCCAGCAGGGCGAGAAGACGGAGAGACTATGCCGAGGCTCAGCGACGCTTTCAACGGAACCCTGGCCGCTATGCGGACGGTCTATTGAACCCGTCAAGCCGTGACCCAAACAGCGACTTCGACGAGGACTTTAAGTCTTATTGGGAAAACGTGATGTCCCTACCAAACGACAACCTACTAGAAGACCTTCCGCAGAACTCTGATGCTGCCTGTGAAAAGAATACCACGCCCCTGATGGGCCCAGTAGCGTTGGAAGAACTCCAAGACGCCCTTCAAAGAACAGCTCTGCTCCCGGTCCGGACGGGGTATCCGTCAAATATTTGAAGGCTCTGCCTCGTCTGGACCTAGTCAAGCTAACTAATATTTTTCTATTTTGCAGACAGCTCCCGGAAACCTGTTATCATTCTAAAACCAACTTTTGCCTAAAAAGGAGAGCTCCAGAGACCCCGGGGACTTTAGGCCAATCTCACTGACGCCGGTCTACACCCGGATGGTTTCGAGAATCTTGGCGAGAGGCCTGGAGAAAGTAACCAGATTTGCAGACGAACAGCGAGGCTTCATCCGTTCGGATGACATTGCCCAGAACACGTTTTTGCTTGATTTCGTTCTTCGACATTCCTCCGAGCGGGTGAGGCAGACCTTCATAGCCTCACTCGATATAAGAAAAGCATTCGATTCCATAAGACATGAAGCCGTCCTAGGAGCTTTGGCAAAGCGTAAAATTGATCCGGACTTTTTGGAGTTTGTTCGACTTCAATATATCAACTCTACAACCACATTTGCCTCATTTTCCGGCCATCTGTTCAAACCGACATGTGGGGTCAGACAGGGCTGTCCCCTGTCCCCGATACTTTTCAATCTGACTCTGGATTATGTCCTTGACGAAATAAAGAATGGTTGGTTTTGTGGATTTTAATGGCGCAAGAACCAGTTTTGATCATACTGCGCCATACGTATGGTTAAAATATATTAAAAAAATATTATGCATGTAAAAGTCAAATATTAAAATGCTTTATGATTTTAATGTTTGTCGCCTCTTAAAAAGAAACAAGATCCTTAAATTACAAAAATTGTAAAAGATTAAATAAAATGGTAAATATCAATAGCTTTTAAAAATTTAAAAATATTGCCGTGATGGGGATCACCCACTAGCATTCGCATGTCCAGTGATGAGCAGTTAAAAAACTGTATACGGTGAAATCTAAAATTAGGACATTCAATTAAAACATGATAAATGGTGAGATTTACAAGGCACTTTGAGCAAGTAGGAGCTCTTTCGCCGAATAAAAGATGCCGATGAGTTAAGCGGGTATGGCCAATGCGGAGTCTAGTCAATTTGACCTCGAGCTCACGCACTGGAAGAGCCGTCCATAATGTAATTGTAGGTTTGACATAATGCAATTTGTTATTAATTTTTTGATCCCACGACTCTTGCCATTTAAAATGAATAAAATGCCTATATGAATTCTTCGCATCGTCAAATGGTACATCACGATGTATAAATAAAGACGCTGTTTTCGCAGCGTTATCAGCCTCAACATTTCCCATTATTCCAACATGACTCGGAATCCAGCAGAATAAAATCTCATAGTCCCTGTTTTTTAAAGTTCTCAAGAGACTCAGAATTTCCAAGGCTGTAGGATGAATTTGATTATGAAAATGAGATAGTTTTTTCAAAGAACTCATGCTGTCGGTATAAATACAAAATTTGCGCTCGGTAGAGAGAGCAACATTTTGTAGAGCATATAGAATTGCCGTTAATTCAGCAGAAAAAACGGATAAAGAAGTATGCATACGATAACTAAGGGTTTGTGTATTAAAAACGATACCACATCCAACATAACCGTTGGACTTCGAACCATCAGTGAAAAGAGGCATATGAGTCGAATACTGACAGCAATGAGAACTAAATAGTTTCTGAAAAATTACTGGAGCCGTTGTTGGTTTCTCAAATCCATGAAATGGATTTAGAAAAGAGAATTGAGGGATATCCCAAGGAGGAAATAGTAATGGATCATGTGTTTGAATAATTACATCGTGGATTTCCGAATCTTCAAGGAGTAATTTCACTCTCTCACAAAAGGGAAGAATGTGAGAGGATCGAGCGGCATATAATCGTTGAAGGCGAACAGGAAGCATCAAAGAGTGCAAAGGATGTTTCTTGATTGACAATGCACGCAAGAAGTATTGGACGGATAATTTTTGGCGTCGTAAATTTAATGGCAACTGGTGACAGATAATATACAGACTCTCTATTGGAGAAGTTCGAAAAGCTCCGGTTGGTTGTGTGGGGTTTATTGGCGCAAGAGCCAGATTTGGCCATACTGCGCCAAGAAAATGGTAAAATTATAAAAGATAGAAGATATAATTCTTTGGTAAATTAAGACATGAGTGATGAGATCAAATCATATTGGTTCAATGAAAACAATGATTAGAGAGCAAAATTTAAAACCCAATACCATAACAGTTTGAAACAATGATGTTAATGTATATGAACTTAAAATGAAAGTTAAACATACAGAATAATAAAAATTCTCATATATAGGTAAAAAACCCAATAGCCCTTAAGAACTTAAAAATATTTGGGTGGTATTTTTCACCCACTAGGTCTCGTAATGTGAAAGAAGTCAAGTTAAAAAAACAAGAACGATAAGAATTAAAAACAGGACATTCAATTAAAACATGATGAACAGTAAAAGGTACTTGACAGCTGTTGCACATAGGTGCATTTTCTCCAAATATTAGATGTTTATGGGTAAAGCGTGTATGACCTATACGGAGACGAGTCAATTTAACATCCCTCTCATGCTGTCTGTATAGACCAATAAAAAATGTCCGTTTTAATAAAATGTAATTTAATTTGGACCTGCAGATCCCATGAACTTTGCCACATAGAACAGATGTAGTGATGGATGGACCTTTTAATATCACAAAAGGGAATTCCTATGTTTAAAAAGGTCGTTGCAGTCTTTGCAGCCAAGTCCGCCTTCTCATTACCCGAGATGCCGACATGACTCGGTACCCAACAGAAAATTATTTCAAACCCATCATTTTTTAATAATTGTAAAGTTAATAAAATTTTAATGGCAAATGGATGCATCCGATTTTGGTAGTGAGAAAATGTCTTCAATGCACTCATGCTGTCTGTATAGATAACAAATTTACGCTGAATAGAGGTTGAATCGAAAAGCTCCGGAGCAAATTCTTAGGGCAGAGTGGTGTATGGTATCCAGTCTACGTAAAACTGAAAGCCTTGCAGACCCATACACCATACAACCGTAGTCAATGCGTGAAAGAATAACTGCCTCATGAATTCGAAGTAAAGATGTACGATCCGCTCCCCAAGTGGTTCTTGATAGCACCTTCAGAATGTTCAATAACCTGTCACACTTCTTCCGCAGATGTAAGACATGCGGAAGGAAAGTGAGCTTACGGTCAAATATTATTCCCAAAAATTTCAATTCATCTACGACAGGAATTTCGACATTCCGAATAGAAATTGCAGGATCCAAATGAAGACCTCGTTTCCTGCAAAAATGAATACAACGACTCTTTTCGGCAGAAATAGTGTGTCCGTTATCATCACACCTGTCAATAAGCTTATTTACTGCAATTTGTAGTTGTCGATCTATTGAACGCATATTGCTGCCTTGACAGGAGATCTGGAGATCATCCACGTATAAGGTAGTTTGAACAGATGAAGGTAAAACACGAAGAACTTGACTAAAATGCAGAATAAAAAGTGTTACACTGAGGATGCTTCCCTGTGGAACCCCCTCAGTCTGTATAAAAGGGTTCGAATAAAAATTACCAATTCGGACACGAAATGATCTTAAAGATAAAAAGTGTTTTATGAAAATGGGTAAATTTCCTTTAAAACCAAAATTTAGAAGGGTTTTAAGAATGCCAAAGCGCCAGGTACGGTCGTAGGCCTTTTCAACATCAAAGAAAATGGAAACAAGGTGATTCCGGCGAACAAAAGCATTGCGGATTTGAGTTTCGAGAAAGACGATATTATCCGAAGTCGAACGTCCTCTGCGAAATCCACTCTGCATTTGCGGAATGCATCCTCTCTTCTCCAATTCAAAAATTAACCTAGAATTGATCATGCGTTCCATTGTCTTGCACAAACAACTTGTGAGTGCTATGGGTCTGTAGTGGAGAGGGTTAGAAGAGTCCTTATCGGATTTAAGGATGGGAATCACAATAGCCTCATGCCATTGTGAGGGGAATTTTTGCTCAACCCATATGCGATTAAATAAAAATAACAGATTGGAAATGGATGTGTTAGACAGATGGCGGATCATACTATAAGTGATTCCATCCGGGCCAGGACTTGCATCGTGTGCTTTAGACAAAGCTGAAATCAATTCATGTATTTTGAACTCATAATTGTATGGAAGGGATTTATGTGTAGAAAACCGCAAGCTCTTTCTTTCCGCGCGATTCTTTATAGCCACGAAACTAGGTTGGTACGAAACAGCATCGGAAACCTGAGCAAAAGCCTGCCCTAGAGTATTTGCAACATCAGCAGGAGATGATACCGTCCCAATTCCTGTTTTCAAAACTGGAAAAGAAAATTCACTATAAATTCCGTTTGCGGCTTTAACTCTCTTCCAAAGCAATTTACTAGATGTTGAGGATGTAATTGTTGATATGAAGCGTGTCCAAGATTCTCTCTGGCTAAGACGGCGAATTCGCCGTGCATTAGCTCTGGCAAGTTTAAAAGCGATCAGATTTTCAGTAGATGGATACCTACGAAAAATATTCCATCTTTTCTTCTGTGCCCTGTAACTATCGCGGCAAGCATCATTCCACCATGGTCTTCGAAATTTACGCAAGGATGCTGAATATTTTGGAATGGTGTTGTTAGCTGCATCAATAATGCAATCAGTAACTTTTTGCAACGCTTCTGTTATGTCTGTTACTTTAGCCATTGCCTCTGTGATCTCTGCCAGTTGCGTAAAAGCATTCCAATTTGGCCGCTGGAATAGATAACGCGAAATGCAAGGTGTTACTCCGCCTCTACCAATGTCGGAAACAATTAATGGAAAGTGATCACTGTTGTACAGATCACTTGCAACTGTGAAATTCAGAAATGGTAACAAATCAGGAGAACAAATGGCCAGGTCCAGACTATGGAAGCTACGTGTAGGTTGATGGAAGTACGTTTTCTCATTTTTATTGAGCAGACAGAGACAGTTATTGGTAATGAACAGTTCGATCTGCTGCCCCCGAGAATTTGTACTATCCGAACCCCATAAGGTGCTGTGACCATTAAAGTCGCCGAGTATTAAAAAAGGTGAAGGAAGTTGTGCAATTAGATTGTTAAGTTGATATTGATTAATTACTACATGAGGTGGCAAATAAATTGAACAGACTGTAACCAGGGTTCTAACATGAACTTGAACTGCCACAGCCTGTAAGGGAGTATGTAATTTAAGAGGTGTACTTGGAAAATGGTTCGAGGTGAAGATACAGACACCTCCAGAATTATGTATTCAAGAGGTTGCATCCTTGCGGACAATATTATAGCCACGGAGTTTGAGAGAAATTTGGGCGTTTAAGAAAGTTTCCTGTATTGCGAAACAAGAGGGATGAAAGCGATTGATAATGAACTTTAAATCAGCAATTTTGGATCTGAGACCCCGACAGTTCCAGGAAATGAAGGTACCCATCAAGAAAGTGGAAAGGGGGGTTTGTCACGAAGAACAGTGTTTTGAGCATGCGAAATATCACAACTCATAGAAAAGTCCTCCTCTTCTTCTGACGGATGGAGGGAAATATGGTCAGGACTTTTGGGCATGCCAAATAAGGACGGTAAGTCCTTCTGAACTAAGCCCTCAGTCGCAAGTCCCAATGCGACAGAATTCTTTACAGCTAAGGAAGGCAACTTTTTCACATCTGTTTTAGATTTTTTTTTCGAGAGCTTAAGTAATAAGGATTTTTGAGAAGTAGACCGGAGTTTTTTTCTATTACGTTTGGTTGATACTGGAGCAAAATCAGAATTATGATCCGATTCAGTATCCCCGATTGTAGCTGGAATATCAGATTCAGAACCTTGTTTAAAATCTCTTGTATCATATTGAATTCCTACTGTTTTAAATTGTATCTTCACCGAAGAAGCATAGCTATTTCCAGATGATGGTATTCTAGCTCTCACAATTCGTCGAGCTTCAGGAAATGACACTTGTTCTTTTATCTTCACAGTTACTATTTCTTTTTCTAATTTCCAGGAAGGACAATCACGGGAGAAAGAAGTATGTTCTCCTTTGCAGTTCACACATTTTTCTTTGGATGAACATTCAGTGCTTTCGTGCCCAGCTATAGCGCAACGGGCGCATGTCAAAGTCCCGCGGCAGTTAGCCTTTGAATGGCCAAATCGCTGGCACTTGAAGCATCTCAAAGGGTTAGGTATATATGGTCGTACAGGTAATTTCATGTACCCGGCCTTTATTGAATCAGGCAATTTTGGAGAGTTGAAGGTTAAAATTAGGTGTTTCGTATTTAAAAATTGTCCGTCTCGCCGGATCGCAATGCGGCGAACATGTGTTACTCCCTGATTTTGTAATTTTTCAGTAATATCCTCCAAGGAAACATTAAACAATTCCCCGCAGGTAATAACACCCTTTGAGGAATTCATAGTGCCATGAGGAGTAATTGTAACTGGTATAGGTCCAAAAGATTTCATTTTTAGTATTTTCTGCGATTGCTGTTTTGAAGATACTTCAACGAGTAAGTCACCCGATCTGAGTTTTCGAACGGATGCTACTTCACCAATGTTTCCAGTAAGAGATTTTTCAACTAAAAAAGGTGAAACAGTGTGAAAAGTTTCTTTATCAGTTGATGCGCGCTTGACAATGAAAAACGTATCAAATGGTTTTGGTACGGTAAGATGCCCACTTAAGGGAGAAAAGTTTTTTTTACCCATACGAAATTGATGGGGATTCGGGCCCGACGGCACCACCCACCATGGAGTCCTACAAGGGAAGGCAGGCACCGGCTCTGGCCATTCCCAGCCTCGGCGCTTACCTTAGCGCTAATCGGTACCTATACGCTTGGAGTTACCCCCGGGGACAGTGACCACCCTTAACGCCAAGCCCAAGGAGTAACCCCTTCGCTTGATCCCTAGCAGACTAACCACTCAGGTAGCTAGCAACCAGCCGATTGATACATTGGGGACCAACAGTGTACCACCCGTCTAATGGGTCGCCACGCACGGCCAACAAGTGGGGTTTTTGGCTGTCCATGAGAAGCAAGAAGCAAACAGAGTGGCGACAGCTTCTCATGGAGAGCTCCCTCGCTTGTCGTCGAGGGAAAGAAGGATCAAGCAGACAGAAAGGGTCGTAGGGGAGAATAAACAATAAATGGAGGAAAGATCCCTGGGTACCTCGGGATTGGGACACCCGTACCCACCTAAAGAAGGTGAGCCCCTGAGGGGGACGAAATAAAGAAAGAACCAGTTGGAGTGACTGTGGATGACCTTAAGTTCAAAGTAGCAGCCTATGCTGACGACATCACCTTGTTTTCATCTACCGCCCCTGGCCTCCAACATCTATTGGATAGGGCAGGCAATCTTTTACGTCCGTTTAATCTTAATATCAACACACAGAAGTCCTTTACTATCTCCATTTTAGCTGATACCAAAAATAAGAAGACTAAAGTAGCTAATAACTTATTCTCTTTATTTGGCCTCACCCTCCCGGTGCTCAAAATTACAGACACCTTTAAATATTTGGGCGTCTGTTTCTCTAAAATCAGCTCCTCTAAAACCACAACAGAGACTTTTTATACTCCGTACACATCTAATACCTAAGCTCTTTCACCAGTTGGTTCTGAGCTCCGTTTTGGCCGGGCGACTCTCCAAACTTGACTCTTCCATCCATGCATTCGTCAGGCAGGTACTATACCTTCCTGGCGACTGCCCCAACGCCTACATATATTCGTCAGTTGCGGATGGTGGGCTTGGTGTGCCGTGCCTCCGGGTCGTGGTTCCTTCTTGGCGGCTCTCGCGGCTGGGTCATCTTCGGACGGTCCTGTCCGGGAGCAGCCTTGGGTGAGCCGCCGGGGCATACTTGCAGTGGCTGGAGGATAGGGTGAGGAGCGTCAACATATCTTCAGACGCCTCCACATACCACTCAAACAACCTATATCGGTCGGCTGATGGGGCGCCAATTTGCTCTAGCCGGGCGGTGCCCCGTCAGCATGACTGGGTAAATAATCCTAATAAATTTCTTTCCGGGAGGGACTTTATAAACCTTATTAAGACTAGAATCAATTGCCTGCCGACAGCTTCACGTTGTGCCAGGGGTCGGCCTAGAAAGAAACGGATGTGCCGTGCCGGGTGCCATAAGAGAGAAACTCTGATCCATATTTCACAATGCTGTCCCCGCACCCATCACAAACGTATTGCCCGCCATGACGCAGTCCTAGCCTACTTGACAAGAAGCCTCCGCCAAAGTGGGTATGAAGTAATTGAAGAGCCGATTTATGATACTCCTACTAGCAAGAGAAAACCGGATATCGTCACCATCTTGGGTGATAAAATTTATGTTGTTGATGCCCAGGTGGTTGGCGATCCGGTTGATCTTGCCAGGGCTCACCAAAGGAAGCTGACGTACTACGCCAGAAATGCTACTCTGGGCCGTGACCTCCTACTACAACACCAGAAAACTGAGATCTTCTTCTCCTCCCTGACACTCAATTATAGAGGAATCTGGTGCGGGAGGTCCAAAGTCGACTTAGTCGACCGTTGGAAGATGCTGTCCCCCAGAGACGTCCCGGTTATATCAACTACAGCCCTCATTGGAAACTTTGCCTGCTTTACTGCCTTCAACAAATACACCTTCCGCTCCGGAACCAGGCCTTGACGCCCCCCACTGGAATACCTGCATGGAATAACAACAATCAAATGACTCCCCGGAGTTGTTTCTTCAACAGGTCTTCAGCTTGTTAAAATATTTAAGCGTGTGTTTTTAATTTTTGATTTTCTTTGTGTGTCGGTTGCTATGTATGAAAGGTTAAGAGGTTCTCCTAAAACCGCCAATGTATCTTCTATTTGTTTCAAATAAAGATTTTAAATAGCCAAATGCTTCGTCATCTAATTAGTGACGCGCATGAATGGATTAACGAGATTCCCAACTGTCCCTATCTACTTATCCAGCGGACCAGAAGAGCTGTAAGCCCTTCTAGCCCGGGGAGGTGCAAGCGCAATACAGCACAGTCTCACTGTAGCCTAGCCTCTGCCCTTCCAGGATCAGTACGCCTTCACGTGGCCTGGATAGTTAAGGAGGGAACACTCCGCCAAATCTTAGGAAATGGCGTAGCAGAGTTCAAGGAATTTATTCCTCTCCAACTAAGTACTGCATCCAAAACCCGTGACTGTCGGGAGCCGGTCCGGGTGCTGTGATACACGGCACAGCAGGTAAAAAGGTAAGGTAAGGTAAAATCTTGGTTTTGGAATCCCGAAAGATAAAATTAAATGAGTTCAGGGCCCGGAGTTCAACTCAAGTGGTTGTTCTCTAGAACTCTCATCCCTGGGCTCTCTTCTGTTTTCGTAAGCTTCGAGCTCACGAAACAGTGGTTTTTGGCTTTTGATACCTCGGTCTTGGTGGCGAGGAAGAATTATCAAGTGGGTGGTGAATCTGCACGAAAGTGAGTTGTTGAGATTGGTCGTTTCAATGGTAGTGCGGTCCCAAGGCGGCTCTTTGCTGGTTTATTAGTAGGAGTCGCCATTTTCTATAAGTCGGGAACCCGCCATCCCGTGTACTGATTCTATAAAAACTAAGTTAAAACTTAGTCTCATTTAAAGTTTAAATTGCTCCCACCTAGTAAATGCAATAGCAATTGAAGTCCGATAAGGACTCAGAATATTTTAATTTCTTGGACTTAGCTCCAAAAAGTAGACTTGATCGCACTTCCTGATGGCCAAACTGTCTCTTTCGTTCACCAAGGATTGGCTCGTAGCGCCCTAAGTAAATTGAGTCAATGGGAATTGGATAATCTGTATATGCTTGTATCTTGTGTGTATTGTATCTCTGGGTGACAGGGCGCCTAAGTACCACACTAAAATGTAAGAAAAA
>JAOUZG010053490.1:0-17350 GCA_026289955.1 Argiope argentata | reverse complement strand
TTATTTTACAGTTTTTTAAGCAATTTTTTCTTTGTTATGCTAAAGAGACTTCTTCATTAGAAGCTAAAATCTGAAGATAAATAACAGAGCTTTTGAAAAATCTTGTACAAAATGCAGCACGACTTTTAATGACATGTTTTTAAGAACCTACTAATGGAAAATAATGCAAATAAAGGCTTCAATGTTGCGTGAACTATAAACTATTTATGAATATGGAAAAGTTTTAGAGTTCATAGCTATGGCTTGAAATCATAACCTGTTATTTACTAAGATCAAATAAATGAATTTACAATACTTTACTCAATTGTTGGCAGGTGTTTCTGATGGAAGAAAACTTCATAAACTGCACACTTTGGTGTGGATCGATATTAAAAGTTTAAAAAGGCCCAAACTTGAAAGCAATTTTTATTAAGATTTTATTTTTATTATTATTATTATTAAAAGTAATCTAAGGATTTATAATCATGATAAAGATCAATGGTAGTATTAATCTTTATATTTTCTCATATGCTTATGCAGTGTAGCACTATCCGTATTTTTTAGTAATTTGAATAGAAACAACTATGAATGTTGTATCTTTTATATTGGAGTGAAAATTCGATATTTTTGCAGTAAAGATGTCAAAGCAACGTACCAAACTTCATTTATCTATTTTTTGTATTTTGAAATAATTGTTCAAACACTCACGGAAAGACTGACTCATGGATAATCAATATTTTGACACATTATATTAAAAAAAATCAATACAAATCTACATTTTGATAAATTTGTGCGACACCTATAATATATCAAGGTGTTTCCGTTTTGGAATATCATTTATACGCATACACGATTTTTACATACAGATTCAGGCATACAGATTTCCTATCAACTAGTTTCATCTAATATTTGACACAAGATTACATCTAACTTATTTACAATTAATTTAAGAAAATTGTAATATGTTTACTTACGAGAAAGATATAAATTAAAAATTTCACAGATTCTTTGACTGAAATGATTTCTAGTGAATGCTCTGCCTTTTTAATTCTGGCTATTGAATTCAGAAAAGCTTAAAAAAAGGGTTAAAAAAGATTCAGGGACTTAAAGTGTTTAAAAAAAAGGGATTAAGCCATATTCAATATGCTACATTGAACTGAAATTTGAAAAACAAATGTTTATTTTTAAGTCAATTATATAAATAATTACTTGTTTAGCAAATTTTCCAAATATTTTAACGTTTCTAAAAAACTAAATTCGTTAATTTAAACGTTATCATGTTTAATATAAAATAGTTATACATTTTCAGTTCTTATCCTGCTTTCTAATGTTATTTTAAAAGTTAGTTATTTAATTAAAGGTAATGTTATTTTAAAAGTTAGTCATTTAGTCTCCATGCATGTTTCTTAAGTCCAGTGTTTAATTTGGTACTAAGATGCATCAATTACTGAATCAAGTTAATTTTTTTTCTTCCTTTGTCTCTTGGAGATCTATTTGACAAACTATGAAAATTAAGTATCAAGCGTTGTGGATGGGTACGATTTGCTTTCTTTCAGCATTTTATTTATTTCAATTCTTGCTGTTAGCTTACACTCCCCCTATATATATCTTGTTCAAATTTTCCATCGTTAATAAAATACTTTTTATTCATCCTATCAATTACGAGTAACAATTTTAAAAACTTGTAGTGGATGACATTTGATGTTAATACAGTTTTTTTTCTTCAAATATTAATTAATTAATTTTTTATTAATTAATTAAAAACTAACTTTCTCGTCAAAAATTCGACTACATTTCTCCATCGCTAAATAAGTAACGAATTCAGTTTGTTTTTCCCCCACGCCAATGAGATTAGGTTTAACATGTTTTCAGCAGATTATCTTAAACGATTGTGTTTATTTTCGTAATGTTTGATGCAGTTAAAATAAACATTGTAAATTAATCGGTTTTTTCGACTCATTTTGAAGTACTTTCGAATTAAAATAATTGTGAATAAATACATTAGAAATTTCTAATCTGTATTGCACTACCCTACTGGTGTAGTAAAATCACGCATTTTGAGAAGTCACAATTGGTTTTGAATAATCAATTGCAGTTGAAAATTCAATGCTAGTAAAAAATTTTGATCGATTATTAATTGTAATTGTAATTATCAGGCCAGGATAACCTGGTTGGTAGGTGTTAGTTTCGCATCCCTTGGGCTGCAAGTTTGAACCCGCGAACCGAAGACTTTCCGTATGTGTGTTTGTGTGGTGAACGTTACATTTGTCGTGGTCACCAGTCCTCCATGTCGAGAGTGATGTTACAGTGCGTACTGGAACAGAGGTTATCGTTCTCTGTTCTAGATCTAAATTGCGATCTATAGATGAATGAATGCAGTCCTTCCCATAAAAAGTGTTTTTAACGTGTGTGAGCTAGAAGTCAGACTTCTGGACTCGGGTGCTTAACGGTCCATACTCTCAAAAGTTATCGCACCCCTCCTTCCGTTGTAAAGCGGAACACGAAAATAACAACAACAATTGTAATAATTTAATAAAAAGTAACTTAAATAGAATCTTAATCTCAAGGAAACACCAGGCCCGGAAAGCCTGGTTGGTTGGGCGCTGGATTCATATCTTTTCGGTTGCGAGTTGGAGCCCGCCAGTTGAAGATTCTCTTTGTTGGCGTGATACCGCCATCAACTTTAAATTAGAAAGGGGGAAAAAAGGAAACTAATAAATAGCAACAAACAAAAATAATAGTCCAACACGATATGCAGACAGGAAAATGGAAAATTGCCATTATTATAATTATTTAATAAAAATTAATTCAAATAAAAAAAAACTGCTGACGTAAGAACGAATTGATTTTAAAAAATTGTTTTGTTTATTACTTTTTTATAATCTTCTTTCTCTGAGTGCTGAGAAACATGAATACCGAAGTTCTGCAACATGCGAATGACTTTGCATAAAAAAATGAGGAGATAAAACTTTACGAAAACCAGTTCTATAATACGTGAAGTTAATAATTTACTGAAAGGAATATTATGAATTATGAGGCTTAAAATAGTTAAATGAATATTATAATAAAGTATAACTATAGTTCATAAAATTTTAATTAATCTGATTTATGTATTAAAATTATTCTGGCAAGTAATATGTAAAAAAAAATCCAGTTCTTTCTGTTTATATATTATATATAGTAATAATAATTTGACAATAGAAAGAGTTGGGAATTTATACTTGAGGTGGATTTCGTTTAATGATTTATCTATGAGCCTATACTGCGGTCATTAGGTTATACCTTTAATTCTTTTGTTCGGCATTTTTTTAACTATCGGTTTCTAGTATATATATACTTCCACAGCGATATTAAGATTATTGAATTTGAGTATTTTAGTAATTGCATTTGTTGTTTTTGTTGACTGGTGACGTATTTCCTTTTAAAATATTTTCGTTCTATTACTTATTTTGGATTTTCTGTTAAATTTTATATGTATTTATCCTTATTGTGAAGAGATAGAAATAAGGCAATAATAGGCATCGCTCCGAAAATATCTAAAAGGTATTGCTCCTTCTCTTATCAATACGGTTGTTAACTAATTACATAAACTTTATGAAGTGTTATTCGTTTTCCTAAATTAAATCCGACATCCTACACAGTTGTTCAAAATATTTCAACTCATGGTTACAACAGGGCATATTTCTTTCATAATTGAAAGTAATTGCTAAAACCGGTCATTGCTAATAAATAAGGAATCGGTTACCTCTTATGCCAGTTTTCGAGAGATTTCAAACTATGCTGGCAAATATTTGTAAAATTTATACATCACAACTTCACTGAAGTGATAATTTTATCATGTCTATGGAGATAATCCACAAAAATAACCTTTTCTTGTAAGCAAATTTAAAATACGGTTCTAAAACATTAAATTTTCTTAATTAATTTATGGAACTGTTGGGGATTCCTACCAAAATAAGATGCTTATTTCTTTATTGAATCCATCGACATGAATAATTATAAAAAAAATCCAATGATTGTTATCTCCACTACTAGCGGTCTTTAATAAGAGAAAGAAAAGGGAATGTTGCAAAGTTACATAAGTGAAAACAAGTTTAATTTCTCATATTTAAGACAATTTTTTTCCACGGTTAATTTTATGAAAAGATGTAAAATACAAAGATGTAATGTAAAGTACAACTGAAACTTTTATGAATTACCTTGTTTGATAAAACTAGCAAACAAAGCAATAAATAATTAGTGTTTTCTTTTACAGAATGGACAAAAATTAGAAAATTAATTTATGTCCATTGGTTTTTTTTTAAGAATACTAAACATTATAAACGCACCGAAATTTATGAGGAATAAAATATATTGCAATATAATATTTAAAAGGAATCGTTTGTTTATTAAAGCTGCCTTTTATTATTTTTGAAGGGAGCAATATCATTAAACGAGTACACAAAATAATGGGAAAAATCTCAAAAACTATCCATAATTTAAAATCACTAGAATATTCTATAATTTCAAAAATAAATTTTTAATAAGGACATTTAATCTTTATTTACTTTGGCATATTTCACTATGTTTGAACTTTAAAATTTCCTTATTTTGAAACATTCAAGAGCGGAGATGCCATAATTTTTCAAAATAAAAAGCAATGATTACAAACAATATTGAGTTTTGATAAAATTGCTACGCGGTATTTAAGAACTCGGATCATAAATACATAATTAGCTAATTATATTTCTAGAATTATGCATTTTTTCATACATCCAATCAATTGTTGATTTGCATCTCTTATTATAATAGAATATGATGCCCGTTCTTCTGAAAAATAATTTATGTTATATATTGTTATTTATATGTATCTGTTTAACTGAACTATCCGTGTTTAGTTCTAATTCTAGACAAATGCTACTATATTGCAACTATAGATTGCTCGGTACAAAAATATTACAATAATTTATTTGGAAAAATAATAAAAGAATATGAATACAATTTTAATCCTTCATTAATTGCTTATTTTGAATATATATATTATATAATATTAAGACCGAATGTATGATGAAAATTTCTGTACTTAATATATATAGTAAAAATTAAGCTAAAACCTCTCTGTTTATATTTTCTCTGTGTAACAGTTTAGAAAATGCTATCAGCAATCGGGGTTAAAAAGCAACCTATGCACTATTCCTAGAAACCCTCTGTCGTTTGTAGCCTTACAAAATAAACGAAAGCAATAAAATTTGGCATGAATGGGCTGAGATTTGCTGATACCTTAGGCTTGTTGACCTCCCATGAAGAACGGGAGGGGAAGGGAGAAAAACCGGGAACGCTTACTGCACATCTCGGCTAGAAAACTGACACGCTTCCACGACAGAAAACTAGTCTCGCTTCCTTCACTTTATAGAAGTTTCACTCGTAGAATGGAAACGCTTAGAGGGTTAAAATAAACGTACTAAGCTTGTTTTCGTATAATACACATTTAGGAAGCCCCCAGACTTTCTTTTTCTTATATTAGTGACCAACAATACATTTCCATATCAAATTATTTGGATCTAACGAATGTTATGCACCATCTAAAGAACATTAAGACAGAGAAATTCATGCTTTCAAAATATTGGATTGGGGGAAAGGCACGTTGCATTCCTGAAAAGGGTCGATATGCCACAGCACAGTGGAGCTATTGAATCCTTACCCTTGCCCTACAGCTAGAATGTTTTGAAGATTTATACCATTTTCCACTGAACTCTCCTCTCCCCGGTAACCCCAATGAAAATTCCTCGGGAAATCTCCATACCTTGCTTAAAAGATTAGAACATGAAAATGCTGGATTAGATGGAAATATTTGAGGCATACATCCGCCTAATTGTCTGGGGAAGGTAGTTTATGGAGGTATCGGATGGCCATTCTTCCTAGACAAACATATTCTTGAAATAAACTGCAGAAAATGTTTGTTTGGATTGTGACAAATTGTTACGCCACATGTGACAATGGACTGATTTCTGGTAAATAAATGCAGGTTGCAGGTAACAATTTGAGAGTAATTGCTGCTCAGACTATTCATTGTTTTGCGAAAATTGTTTGATACAAAAAATATAATAAAATACTACATACTAAACAGAGACAACTGTGTATATATTGATAAAAGTATAATAAAATTTAATTTATCTACACAAATATTAAATTTATTTTTGATAGTTGTTTTATTGTTTAAAAATGATGAATATAAAATAATTTGTAAATATTTAGAACAATTTTTTGTCTTAAATACGTCATTATATGTTACAGCATATTTTTTTCAAGAATCGTAGGTTTATTATATAAAATGTGCATTTAATTCGTAGCTTTACTCCTTAATTAGGCTTTTAATAATGTGTAATGAATTAATTTTATTTTCTAAGCAAATGATTGCTTAAAATGCACACATTAGATATTATAAAATTAGCTAACGTTTGATTCTGAAATCATTAATTGGCTTGCATTTAAATCTTTGAAAAAAATTCTTCGAGAAAATTGAAAACGCGGTAATTATTTTGATATTTTAAGATTTTTAACGTGGGTAAAGAATAAGATAAGTTGCTATCAGTCATGATATTTTCGTTAAAAACGAGTAATCTTAAATAAAACTAAATTTGAATATAAAGGATTTTTATTTAGAAATGGTTTTGTTGTTTCAAGCGTTATTTTATGTTACTTTATAAACAAACTGTAAAAGGTGGGGGTTTCTTTTATGTGAGTGGTAGAGACAATAACCACATCCAATATTAGTCCCAAAAATTTATTAACATGTAAATACAGGACACAGAACTCACATAAAATAAAAATAAAAGAAAAATGTAAAATTATAACATCTTTCAATTCCATCAGTCTTAGACTTAGAGTGATCTCTACTCTCTCATTTCGTCAATTCCATATTGCGGTCGATGTCTCATCCCTTGCTTCACCAATCCCATTTCCGATTGACATCCTTCTTGCTTCGTCAGTTCTGGAATGACTTGTCCTCACCTTCGAATTCGCATCTCAACATTCCTCCTTCGTTCTGAAATCCACCTCTCTTCGACTCTGTTTGATCTCTCTCCTCGCTCAACTCTTTTTCAGCCGCGTTCTTGCGTATCTTCACAAGAAGGGTTGCTAAGTGGGGTGAGAAGGATTGACGAAATTGGCGGGCTTTACACAAATCAATAATTATATTTTAGTCAAAAATTTTAATGTGACACCACTGGGGTTAAGATGTCTTTACGCCAATTGATATTGGAGCAAAATTTCGGTTTCAAGATCATAGAGTTCCTTAATCGATTTCTTAATTTGAAAAATAACTACCCATTCTATGGATCTAAACATTCTGTAGCATAGAATTAAAAACATATATTTAATAAAGTATAATGAGGGAACATAGAGTTGCCGTTCTCTTAAATATACAAGTATTTTAAGACAAAATACTATTTTTTAATACTTGGAATTAAATATATATTTATATAATTTGATATTCCATATCTATTATCCACAAAAATTTTAAATTCATTATGTAACGTTACAAAATTTGAATTTAAATTATTTTATCGTTGTAACATGTGTAAGCTTTTTTTAAAAAAATTATATAATATAATATTCTAAATATCTAAGGATAATATATGTAAAAAAGATCATAGGTGTATATCCTTTGTAGATGTTTATTTTTTTATTTTTAAAAGCGTCAAAAAAATCTCATGAATGCATTCATTTTGAACTATTAAAAAATTATGCATCTTAAAGCCAATTCAAGCACAGTTTCACATAACAGATATGAAAAAGTTTATAAAAATGTCTATCCAGACTTCCATTCCAACGGGTTAAGAGAAATAAATCTACAACATGAGGTAACTGAATTGTTTATTATACGAAACTGCAAAAAAGTTGCCACATTTGAATATTATACTTGTTTAATTAATGTACGGATATAAAACAAATGATGAAAATGTCAGAAATTTCAGTTTTGCCAATGAAAAATATACTATGGAACTTATTTCACAAAATCATTTTTTAAATGTCTATTTTAAATACATTTGAGTATAAAATGCGCAAAACTTTAATAAAACCCTAACTAAAATCTCCATGCTTAGATTGAAATACCATATCTGATGTATATCAAAATTAGAAAAACCCATTCGTAAATCTTTTGAATAAAACATCTTAAAATATTTCAATAATAATTTTTCTTTGAACTCAACATTTATCCATTTCTATACTACTCGAGAATCTGAAAAGTGTCTTATTTTTTTTATTCTCTTGGAAAGCATCAAAAATCGCCAATAAATTAAGAAAGAGCAAATATAAATTTATAATTTTGTATATATTTTGAGTAATGCAAACTAACTTATTAATAAATATAAAATATCGATATTTTTGAGAAATTAGACGTATTATATCACCTTAAACAATAACATATAAAAAGTAGTTTTGTGAGAAATATTTGTGCCTTTCTATGTGATAATGATTATTAAAGGAAATCAAGCTAAACTTAGAATACTTAGATACGATTGAAAAACAAAAACTTTTAGAAAGATTTCTTATAATTCAATTATATAATGATCAATATATTTTTGAAATATAAATATTAAAAAAAATACAAAGCATTTATTTATGAATAGTAACAAATAAATTATCGTTAGATATATTTTTAGTTGATTTCAAACGAATGTTTCTTATTCGATGATAGTTATTTTTCATTACATTTTACCAGAAGTGAAAAAAAATATAAAAAACTAATTATAGTTATGAATTTATTAAAAAAAATATTATTGAAAAAGGTCAGGTGAGATTTTCTATGATTATGGTAGGCACCTAAAAGTAAAAGCTTAATTTGATAGCATAGCTTGAACAACAATATGTTTTAAATTTAAAATCCTTTAGAAATAATTCCATGATTGAGCGATGTATAATCTACATTGTATAATGTTTTATTACTTAAATCAGAAACATTCAAATAAATTATTTCACCAAACTTCTGAGTTTCGTGTCCTTGACTTTATTTGACCATATTGGTTATCATTAAAGATACTTTAGATGGAAAAACCTATTTTTTTATTTTAAAATATTTTTCATTGTTTAAAATTCTATAGTTTGTTCATGAATATACAACTTTAGATTTAAAAATAATCTGATAAAATCATTTTTATAACTTATTATCGCAGTTGGCAATGACTTTAGGATAAAGATAATTCCAACAAACAAAATCTATTTGTATGCACTTTTGAAACTAGATTTGATATGCTACAATGCTTGCTATGTTCAACGTGAAACATTTCATGTAAAAAAGGTAGAATTGATTTGATGATTACAAAATTGTATAAAATCTAATTCACAAAATTGTTTTAGTAAAAGTATTCAAGAGTTAAAATGTTGCCCTGATAATATTAATAACCATTCATTCTTTTATTAATACAGTGAAATATATGAACTTTATTCGGAAAATTTTAGAGAAGCTTTCATGTATAATATTGACATAATAAAATGAGGAAAATAAAGTTAAGTAAAATTATTTTTCTCTGCAAAACTTTTACAATTAAAAAAAATTACCAATTTACATGGAATAAGTATATAGAATTTCTGAATATATATTCCTAATTTTATATTTTAATCCCTTTTAAACGATTTTAAATTTAATTATGTTTTTCAAAGATTAACTATAATGAATAGAGGCAAAATAAGTAATGAATAATAAAAATGTATTATATATCTCATGAACCTATAAATCTTTGTTACAGTCAGAAATTTGCTTTTCATTCTTTTTGCAGTTTTAACAAATATTGTTTTTTTTCCTTCCAACAAAAGGTAAATTTAACTTCGTTATTTACTTTCCATTTTTAACGACAGGAAGTCATTTGCTTTATGATTTCCTTTTTAAGTAGCTGAAAATGCAATTATTATTTTTAGTTGTTGTCTGCGTTGAATTATTGCTTTTTTTAGTACTTTTATTTTCAGTTAGTAGAAGAATCGTCCTTCAGTCAGAAAACAATTCTTTTTTCTGGAATTCTCTAAAGCTAAGACTAATATTAAGTAAAATTAATACCAAAGTACAAATAGTATATATAATTATTAAGAAAATAATTACATTTCTTGGAGAATCGTTTTATTTCTTTTGCCTTGGTTTTCATCACCAAGCGATTAAAGGAGGAAAAGTGGTAAATTGAAAAGAAATACAATTTATCAAGTTATCTAACAATGATAAACTAAAAAAAAAGCGTATTTTATTTAAACAATTCTTAATAATATATCTCTCAATGTATATAAAATAACTGATCAGTAAAAAAGTATTCAATAATCTAGCCTTTTTTTAAATATTCGGATGAAAATTTCAATGATATATAACCGAAAGTTTCAAATAAAATACTGTGTTTTTAACATAAAATATTCTTTATGTTAATATATATAAACATAATTATTCTTTTCACGCACTGTATTTCATGGGAAAAACATTTTTCTTCGTTATTTGATAAAGTTACTTTTCAAAAGAAAATATATTTAGAATGGAAGAATTATTGAAGAATTAATCTATTTAAAGTATATTTAAATTCCATTTCTTGCTCTAAAATTTAATAGAACTTTTATAACTTATTGAAATTAAAGCCAGTTATGAGAGAATAAACTTAAATAGGCATTTTTCTTTTTGTAAATTGATGCTTTTTAATAAAAATACTTAGATAAGAATCATATACTGGCTATATATGAATATTTTCTATATTACCTACATATGAATTTATAATTTAAATTTTAAAAAATCCTAAATGTGCTTAGTTTAATGTTATTCGAAACAATCTATCTTATTTCACTATTAATTTTATAGTTCTTCTTTCATTATTTATGTTTTTCAACTTGGACTAGGGTGGTGTAGGTTACCCATGTAAGTATAACCCATGGTAAGATGGGTCTACACTCAATGCAAATACCACAAAAGTCCAAGATGTATGACATAGTCAGCACGAATAGAAAAATGCTCTAAAAGTTCTATATGTATGAAATTTTATCCAAACCATCAGAGCTATTTCCTAGATGCACGAAACTTTATAAATATATATACTAGAATTACTGGCTTAAAGTTATAAGATATAATATAACTATAAAGATATTCTCAGAGTAAGATAATATACACAGAGGTTTTTAACAATACAATTGAGATAAAACTTCTAAATTGTTTAATAAAACTATATAGAATAATCTCTTTTGCAATAGTTTGTATCCATATATTCAGCTAAAATATATCAGAAAGTCTCAAAAATTTCTCCTAAAAATTTTATTTATCATATGAGTCGAATTAATTTCGAATTTGGTTAAAAAAAGATCCATTGTAGGCTTTTCATTGCAACATTTTAACCCGAATTCAGAACTTTGATTAAGTTTGTGTTTGAAAGGAATAAAGGAGGGAATATCTTCTTTCTGGAGATTCTATGTGTCAGATCTGTTTTGTGAAAGTGTTTAATAGCTCCGAATAATAAAACCTAAGCCTTTCAGAGTCTGTGTATCAGTGCCTGTTCCATTCTGAAAGACCCGAAGCTATAAAATCGTGTTTATGATGCTAGAAATTAATGACGCTTGGTAATGGTTGCGACAGAGTGATTCTTTGCACTTTTAAAAGCAGAACTTTAGGAGTGGGGAAGTTTTATTTACAAAATTATTTGAATATTGAAAAACTGATAGTGCTTCCGTTTAATAGTTTCGATTGTCTATCAGATTTTTAATTTGATTGCCTTTTATCTGCCGGTTATATATGCCATTAAATGCCTGAGTTACTTTGTATTGCTGGTTAATTAATTGGAAGCCACTTGTTAAATAACCTGAGTTCAGGAGGAAATCTTATTATACAAAAAAAAATGCATAGTCAAAATGATTTTCACAGTGGGGATAGGTTTTTTTTATAATAAACAAAAGCTGTTGAATATTTTCGGGGAATTTTCTTGACTATTTCATGATCTCATAATTATTTGCATTAAAAATTTCTTAATGGCAAATTTTTTTTCAATAAAATATCTTTCTTTGAATATATCCTGAAAGTTTTTATTTTATCTGGTTGGATATATAACATAATATAATCACTGCCATCCTGATATTTAAAAAAATATACAAATATCATTGTCGAGATAATGGGACAAGATGGCATTAGATAAATACTGAATATGTTCTAGAGGTAAGTCTTGAGGGATTGAAATGAATATATTTTCCTTTCCAAAGGGGAAAATAAAATAAAAGGATCAATTAAACATTTACAAATACATTTTCTGAAACTATATGTAATGCAGATTGTTATTAATGTAATATATAAATATATATCAAAATCAACGCCTTTGCAGTATCAATAAATGTATACAAACAGCCTCCGTGCATCTTTTTTGCAGCATTATGTCATAGTATTTTGATGGATTGTCAAATAAAAATCAAAACTAAAATACTTTTAAATACTTTTAATACTTTTACTTACTTAAATACTTTTAAATACTTTTAATACTAAAATGCTTTTAATAAATAATGTTAAATTATTAAACGTAAGATAATGCAAACTAATATATGGTTTTAAAAAGTGTAAGAAGTCAAACTTCATTTTGGTTAATTTTGGTTTCAAGTTTGTGGATCATATGTTTGAGTTAATTATGGCTTCAAAATGTTTGCTGATCCTGTTGATTCAGAATTCGGAATGAATTTTTAATAAAAGTATATAAGCTTTAAATAGAAAAGAATAAAAAATGACTGTGATAAGAAGATTAGAACGCCAATATGCTTTGGTTATCTTCTTCCGATATTTAACTCAAATTATTTTTATAAGATTGGCAAGTTTAATATATAAACCCGCTGTGATTATGAACGTTCAATTGTTTTAAAAGTCGTGTATGGCAAAGTGTTTACAAAAAAATCCCCTATTTGTCTCTGAAATCTTGAAGACCTATAAAATTAATTCATGTTGACTAAATTATGCATCCCCCGAGGGGCACCTCGTAATAGGGGATGGGATGCTTCCGGTATGGTAGTAAGATCTCGACAACACCGGCGGGTATACAAACCGGTGGGGCTCTCCCCTTCGATGACGGGACGTACTTCTTTCAGGGAGGGTTGTATCTTGACCGGTGACGGCCATTAGGACAATCACAGTTTCCGCACTTTGCTGTTGCGGCGGTCCGGTCATTCAGTTCCTATGGTTAATTGGTGTGCCTTCGTGGCGTGTCGGAGAGTCTGTTCCATGATTTAAATAAATTATGCGAACATCGTATAAGACACAACGGAATAATAACATTGGCTTCACTGCATGAATTCTTGCTATCTAGCTATGAAATTTGAAGTTGATGAAGATAGAGTATTATGAATATAGACTGTGCAACTATATATCTTATCTCTCCTATCGTCTTTTGCAAGTACCTTCTACTACAATGCTCAAAAGTTATTTCAATGTTTTATTTATCTTTAAATATATTTTCTATGAACATATTAATTCTTTAATGTTGATTCTTGCAGTAAAATATCAAATTGTTTAGTTATTGTATTATAGAGATTGTTTTATATTAACTATGTTGAAATTGTGATTTTATTAAATATTAATTCGTGTTACTACTTAAATAGGAACAATTGACTTCCGTTGAGATTTAGTCTTTGATTTTGCCTATAAAAACCTTTATTCCACTCTCCCTACCCTCTTATTAATTCTCATTTTAAAATTGCATACGAAAATAATAAATAAAATCGATTTCTTTACCATTCACATTCTTTCCAAGTACGTCCATTATCAAAATAAAATCTTTTACATGCATTCGTCCTCATAGAAACTAATTTCATATATTTCATTACTGATTTTAATTTTAGAGTATATTATCTTTTTTTCACACGCTCTAGAATTGCATGGCACGTGGATTCAATTTTCACTTAAAAATACTCAGTAATTTAGATTTATCGAAAAATGTAATAACTTTGAACATGCAATGCTCAGTTAAATGATGACTAAAAAAAGCACAAATTTCAAATGACTCCTTAAAAGTAATTTCTTACCGTTTTATATGATCCGAATGTGAAATGTAATTTCAGTAACATGACTTCTGAGAAACGGATTGTAAAATTGAAAGCTCAAAAAGTAAATAATCGTATCTCTTCTTCCATTTGAAGTGTCCAGGGAACGCCAGGAACTTAATTGAAAATCTTCCTAAAATGAGTTTTATTTTATTTACGAAATTCCGTCTTTAATCTTTCCCTGCCGAACCGTTTAAATCGAAATTACTTCGGAGGTTTTCTTTTTCGACTGATGATTTAAATGCTTCACCTAGGAAAATTCGCCTTCTAAGTACCATTGAAAAATTCATAAGAATTTCAAATTGATTTATTTCATGACCATCTAGTTTGAATTTTATTAAAATGATATAGAAATATCGATCTGGATTTTCTTTCTTTCCTTCTATTAAAGCACTAAGAATAATAAAATTCCGATTCTTCTCTGTAATTTTTACCAATATTTTTTGTAATTGTATTATGAGACTAATATTATTCAGATGGATCAAAGAATTTATTATTGTTGGAAATCAAAATATCAAAGTCGTGAAACTTGCTATAATTTGAATTCTTTTTAAAGATCTCTACATTTTTGAATTATTGAATTACCCAACTAATCTGAATATATTTCTAATTCTTAAATAATTTCTCTTACTTTCTCCTAAATAATTTGATACAGTGTTACTGAGTATTAAATATAAAACAATAAGATATGCACCTAATCTTTATGTATAATATATGATCTCTTTTGATTTATTATATTTCTTAATTTTTCTTGTGGTACTATAATATATTTACTTTATTAAAAATAATCAGTATATCATTTATAAAAAACTGCAAGATAAAGCTATTTTTAAAAAGGATTATATAAGAAAAATATTCTTATAAAGCTAAATTTTACCTTGTGTTAAAAAGTAGAATTCTATATTTACAAATAATTCAAGCTAAAAAAATTCATAATACAAGAAAATCTGTACATTGTCAGAAAAAAGACGAAAAAAAATTGTATTTACATCAAAAATTGTAATTAAAAAAAATTAAAGGATATATAATATTCAAAATAGATCTCTACAAACAAATTGCTAAAACATGTTCAAGTTTTCTGCGTCTGTCTTAATAAAGAAATTCTTGTGCATATATATAATATACTATCGTGTATTTCGAAAACGGTTGTCACGATTTAGATCGTATTTTATTTTCACACAATGTTTTACCTTTTAAGTTTATCTGGATAGGTATCTTTCCTAAACAAATGGGGTTTTGGACTCAGAAAAATTATAAATATCTATTAAAATAAATATATATTTAACTTCCACATCGATGTGTGGGCAGTGCAATATAGTGATCAGATTAACCTGAATGATACGAGTATTGAGGAGTCTTAAATTCGTGGTATGCAATTTCTTTCATTTTTATCGTGTCAGGACATGCTGTTGTTTTGGATATTAGGTTTTTGGCGTCAGCTAAAATCCATAGGCAAAGCAGAAAAATTTTATTATCTGCACGAATATCTCAAAAACACAACTTTTAATAACGTTTTGCTATTACATTTACAAAAGCTCAGATTTAAAAAAAATATTTACTACAGCAATTCAAACCTAGAAAAATGTAGTTTTTATCACGAGATTATATGAAATGAAATAAATAGGAAACGTGATATTTTTTTAAATAGCAAATGCGGACAAAGTGTTTTGGATCGTTTGCAATAATAAAGTAACTCATTCAATGAACAGTTAATATGAAAATATAATTAAATTTGCACGAGCACGTGGTGCTTGGCGGTTCAAGAAAATATATTCTGAACTCATAATACATTGAAATATGCATAGCAGATTTCATTTAAAACTTTTTCACTTTTGTCTTTATATTTAATTTTTATTTTATATTATTATCTATATAGGTATTTTTCTGAAATAACGACAGCTCAAAAATACTTTTTTCCATAGTAAAATATAGGAGCCTTTTTATAAAATCTGCTGTGCTGTCAATATCATATAACGTTATCTCAGACCCGATTTCAAAATTATAAAATATAATAAATATGGCATGAAGTAAGGTTAAAAATATAAAAGAATATCAATAAGTTGTAAAATAAATATAATAGATTATATGGTATAACGTTAAACTAAGTACATTTATGATTTTTTTAAAGGCACCTTTCATATAAAGTTTTCAATAAAATAAAAAACTGAGTGAACTGGTACAAGCTTAAAATAAAAGGATGCCCTTGAAAGATATATCTAACTAATAAATGTCTCAAGAGCAAACATTTAAAACCATTAGAACCATAAAATCGTTGCAGCGTGACTTATGTGGTTGTAATATCTCGTTGTATTAATGTAACGGAACATAGGTATCTAGGACAGAGAGCTTAACGCAGAAATCAACAAGCACGAAGATACGGGGGGATACTAATTCTTCGCAGAAATCTAATTAAAAGCATGTCACCGTCACAGTTTCCGAAAAATACATGACCGAGCAAATTTGATCAAGGAAGAATTGCTCTTCTAAGGAAATTTTTGGGTGGATGCTGCGTTGTTCTTTTGCTAAATGAAAATGCTTTTCACGATATTTCAATGTTTCGTTTTTTTCTTCTTCTTTTTATTAAGAACCAACCTAAATTACTATCTCGGAAGATTTTATTATGGTTTATTTCTGATTGTAGTGTGTTTTATTAAGTTTGAGAAAAATATTATTAAATGTCTGTATCAGAAAATAAGAAATAGAGAAAAAAGTTGATGCGTGAATTATTTTGAAATGAAGCACATATTTTTTCATTTTATTTTGAATAATTATCATAGGATTCAATAACGCTCTTCATAATGAAAAAAACATCATGCTGATAAAAATTTACGTGATAGAATTTTTTTTTGCATTTAATAAAATTTTGTGTTATCATTTCAAGCATCTATAATACAATCTTATTTTTAATTTTCATTCATTAGAAATGATTTTTATTTGCATGTTCCTTTATAGTATGAGTTTTATTTGATAAGAATAGATCTTATTAAATTACCTTTTATGACAAACTGAATGATGATGAAAGTGGTGATAAAAGTGGCTTTCCTGTAGAAAATGGTTGTTAAAAGAACAGCATAAGATTTTTAAAGTTTTAAGATATTATATGAATAAATACTTTATAACAAACATGATTTTTTGAAGGAAAAAATATATTCATTTATCGCAGAAGTTTTATTAAAATGTTTATGATCTGTATTAATTTTCATAATGCGTGCCAAAGTTAGTTAGTCCTTGGAATTTAATAAGGTTCTTTATGATTATTCAAAAATTAGAAAAATAAACCTTTTTGATTTGTATTTGGATTATTCCATTTTACTAAGTTTCTAATATCTTAAATGCATTAAAAAATTAAGATACTTATATATAT
>JAOUZG010053484.1:0-11298 GCA_026289955.1 Argiope argentata | reverse complement strand
ATATATATATATATATATATATATATATATAGATATATATATATTCACTTGCCAGGAGATAATTTTGTGTCATTTTTAAACAATTATTTTCTCAAAAAAAATTAATTTATAAGAAACAGATGCCGCAACCTAGAAAAAAAATATTCTTACTAGCTTAAAGAATTATACATCTTTACTTACTTTTCTCCGCCTTATTGCAATATAACAAAAGGTGTTGCTACCTGTTCGGACTCTGGTTAGATACGCTTACAACCCAGTATAATGCTGAAATTAATGTCTTTTCACTTTCACAGAAATGATTCATGATGAGTGTTGAAACGGTAACAGTTAACCTTTGTATCAAGAATCGAGAGAAGCGAACCATGAATATAGAACTATATCATCTTCTAAAATATCCCTTATGTTTTATAAACCTTTTTTTAAATTTGATAAACAGTCTTTTTTTAAAAGAAAAATACATTTTTTACGTGGATCTAATAATGAAAAGTTCTTAATTTCAAGGGGTTCTACATGTATCTTAAACTCCCTTTCTAATGAATTTATGAGAAAATAGAGAAAACCTATCTATTTTTAAGTCAGTTTTCAATTCTTTCAAGTCTATATGTATCCCTCGGAGAACTATTGCAACAGAGGCTGGTAGACATTTTCTACGGTCATTCATATCTTAAGCACAAACCCACTCTTCTGAGAGTAGATCATTTCAATCTTTGCCCAACAAGGCGATTGTGGCTCGAATCAGCACTTCATGTTCAACAGCACATGCAAACATGTCGGAAGGGGAATTCCACCTGGGCTCGGTTATTATTAGCCTCATCGCATACAATGACGAGTCTGATTCGAGAATCAAATGACGGAATATTTAATTCTAAATCTTTGATGAGATGGAAGTATTAAGTAATTTAAAACGTAAAAAATTATTTCAATGTCCCAAATTTCCTTATATGACTATAGGAATTAAAATAATGAATGTCATAAATGAGATGTTACATCTAATTAGAGAGTTAAGCAAATTTGTGGGGCAAAGGTTAAGGTATCGATGTTATCGAGTGCTTTCAAAAAAATTTAACTGCCACGTTGACTATATCAGCAAAACAAGCGTAATGCCGACATTACGGTATTTCTTTGGCTTTAGTAATATTTAGAGTGATTCCCGAATCTCGCAAAGCAGGTTACTCTTGAAAATTCACTGCGCCACTACTGTGAGTAATTTTGAGTGTCTTTATATGGTGTAATTTTTTATGAATGGAAAGTTCAAGTTATTATTTAAATATTTGTTAGTCTCGTCTATAAAACTTTTCCCGTAAAAAGAAATTCAGTAGCTTGTATCCATTATCTAGCATCCAATATTGTAACCATTATCCGGTAGTATGATACTGGTTACACCAAGCTACAGCACGCTAGATCATCTATCAACTGATAATCTACCTGGCATAACTATTTGCACAGGAACAGTTTGAGGCTTTCGCGCAAGCGCGGATAAGTGCAAAGCAGAGATATTGCTGTTTTAAGCACGCACGAATTACGGTAGGAAAATAATGTAAATCGCAATTATGGAACTGATTTTTATTTTAATATGAATTTAATGTACCAAAATTTTTTCCAATAAATGCTCTTCAAAATGATATAAATATCTCCAATATTCTTTATCAATTTCTAGAGTTTTTGTGGTACAAATTTGCGGACTCTTTCAGCAGACTTCATTTTATACTAATTATTTTAACAATTCAAGGGCCGTGGGAAGTATGCTTCCCACCAGATTTTTCTGTTTTTGTATGAAATTATGTCGATTGGCCCAATTTTTGACAAATTTTGAAAGTAGATAAAACCTTGGATGTTTCAGTTCCTTATCTCACATACAATGGTATATCTTACTTTGTTACTAATTAACAATATTAATTAATTAATAAAAATAAATTTATTTAATAAGTTAAATAAATTACTTTACTGAAGCCAATCTTAATCCTAAAACTATTTTAATATACCGTGACTAGAAAGAAATGGCGTTTGAAAAGGCTACAAATGTTTTTATAGGTTCTCAATAAAAAATCTTGATCGGGTATTATGTTCCTTGAGCAGGGTGAGAGATATTAGCCTACTCAAAGCAGAGAAGTCATTCGAAACTATGAAGTCATAGGGGGGGCAATGCTCGCACACATCGGAGTCATCTCTGTGGTCGCATAGAGAACTTTTTGTCAAGGACTCGTCTAGTTAGTCATCACATCGTTTTGTGGCAGGTGGATATACAGGACCTTTAGAAAACAAAATAAGACGAGAAGTTCATTTGGCATTGTGAGATAGTTCGAGGCTTTCTTTACGATCATTTTTAGGTAATGAGTTTATTTCATCCACTAAAAAATTATTTTATTTGTAAAAATGGTTTTATCTGTACATGAACTCATTTCAGAATCTGAAATGCAAAAGATTTGGGGCATTTTTATCTTTTAAAGTAAAAGGATTTCATACGACCAATGTCTTTTTTGTACTAATTTTTCCTAAAATAAAAAACAACAACAATAGATTTAGAGATTGAACAAAGTCCAGTAACTTACAATCGTATACTTTCCGTGCATTAGAAAACCCTAAATCCCTCCTTCAGAAATAGCTTATTTTCCTTTATACGACGATGCGTATATCGCTGATGAATTCCTTTCTCCTAACTATCTACATCAACAAAACTGTTCATTTCCACTTCTCAAGTACCAGCCAATCCTGTCAAATTATAGACCATCGTCATCAATATCACTCTCGAAAATGAGAATCATATTTGAATCAATATCAATTACGAATCTACGCTCAAGTGCGACTACGGATTTCCTCCTGCCGGCTGTATCAAGTGATATATTCTGCCTTCAGTCAACCTTCATCCTAGAAACTGTATCGGAGAGGATATTATTTTCTTCTCAGAACACGGCCCTTTTCCTGCCTATCTAAAAAGGTTCAACCTTTCTGAGAGTGACCAGTGCAGCTGTGGTGGGACTGGCACGGCATTTCATTATGCCACGGAATGTATCCTCACCATCTCTTGGCATATGAAGATACCATCACCAAGCCATGAACTGGAATGACTGAAAAGTGTCGCCAGCCACCGTTTATCCAGACAAAAAATCCCTAGCATAATTAGATTTATAAGTGGAAATAGAAATCTATTCTCATCTTCTTAGTCCTGAACAACTCCTATACTCACAAAGACTGAGGATAAAAACAAGCAGTCTCCTAAAATACACTTTAATCAAGCAGAGTTTCCCTTCGCTCCAATTAGCCAAATTATTTTTTATCTCCTTTTAATACCTGCAGCGTCACCTAGTGTTTCTTAAAAAATTAAATGAGCGCAGAATGTATGTATATCATAACGCATGTTATATTTCAGCTTGTAATAGTGTCAAACCATTTTTCAAAGAAGAAAATCTCTGCAAACGGTTTTTCTCAATATCATATCTCATATACTTGTAAATTCTGTAAATAATTTTGTTTTTATTTTCTCTTACTGCAAATATTTTATTACTTAAAATAAAATTCCCGTAACATGCCCACCAAAGCGTGAAGTGAACAGAATGGTCACAGATACGGGGGTATGAGACGGTGTTCTGTTCTGTATCAAGTGAATCGAGTATGTATCAGTATCATCCTGCACCACATTCTGTAAAACCAGGAACCAATTAAAACTATGTGCCTGCATTACTATATTAACACATTTATAAAAACTTAATGATTTTGATTAAATTTTATTCTTCTTTCAGAATAGGAATTATAGTTTTGTGTAGTTACTTTAGTCCTCTCGATATTGCGCCTTGCTATAACTAAAAGTAGTACTTTTCCGTTTCTAAAGTTTTCTTGAAAACAATTAAATTATTTTCGCCAAATCGATAATAAAAAAAGTGTACAAAGCTCGCCAACAGCTTGACGATTTTTAAGGCTCTTGGAATTGGAAAAGTACCATTATATTCCGATAGCCACTGGCGATAATTAAATTATTTTTCCAAAAACGCCAATAATTTGGTGATTTTTTATGGCTCACAGAAACAGAAAAGTACCCTAAAAGTTATAAACCATTATCTATTTTCCTAAATTTAACTATTTTCAGTAATCTTATCATTCTGACGTCTTTCAATCGTGAATATTTACAAATTTTGTTAAATTTCGTTGATGTGGAATCCCAAGCAATTTTGTTAAATGTTAACATACATTATTCTATTATTAAACTTCATGTTAAGAATTTAGCTTGTTTTTATGAGTATCAGTAAGCACATTATTCAAGGAATATAATGTATTTTCTATCATTCCTGGCGCAGGGCTTTTGTTTTAATCTCAGTCAGCTGTCGAAAACAATGCTGAGCTTCCTAAATAATGCTGAACACGCTCTAGAGTAAAAGATTATATTTAATTTAAAAATAGATTGGCACATTACTGCACACAGAACTTTGATAAAGAAAAATAAAATAAACTTTGATGTTCAGGAGTTGGCATCATTTTTGGCTTAAGAGCCAGGTTCATCGCTCGCACTAAAAGCTGCACGTGTGAGGTGGCCTCTGGCAAATAAAAATGGAAATGTCGATGGTAAAAAGATAGAGAAGTCTGTTCTGAACCCTTCGTTTCGGTATATTTACTCATTTCTTTTAAAGGCTAACGATGATATTCTGCAATTCCATTAAACCTGTTCTATTCACAAGATTTCACACTAAAGAATTTTAATAAGATATGAAAAGGTTTTCCGCCCACCTCTTCGAGCCAATATTTATGAATCCTTTGTCGAGGCGAAGGCGCATTTCACACAGGGTCACGGTAATCTGAATATCCTGACTCCAGGGTGACGTGGAAAGGGCACCTCTCAGAAAATGCTCTCCAGTTTACCCACCACTTCATTTACCGGACATTAATCCCATCAGCCAAGCCTACCTCCGAGCTCAGTGTCCGGCGGCCGGACTAACGACGGGCGAGTCCCCAAGGACCAGACCCAATAAGGGCATTGCGGCATTATTAGGTAACGGAGCAAATGAGATTAGGAAAAGGTCTCAGATCTTGTTTTGGGGAAGACTGGGGAATTGGACCTCAAATAAAAGGATGCAGTGCGCTCTGCTGAAAAAGGGTTTTTTCCCTTTTTTTTTTCTTTGATAGAGAGAAGTATTGTTCTAGGGTATTGGATGGGACAAGGTAGTATAGTGGCTTATTCATTTCTAGGAAAGATAGGCAGGGGGAAATATTTTATTTAACCCTCTAGTCACCGAATTTTTATTTTAACTCCAAAAATAACTATGGGAAAGAAAAATCGGAAATTGTGAACCTATAAATGCAAATGAAAACAAATTTTTGTGTTTAAACAATTTTATTGTGTTATAATCATGATGTGACTTTCAAATCAAACCTGCCTATATCATTTGCACTTCTATCTATAATAGCTCTTATGTAAAAGTCCATAAAACAATTTGCATTTGGTGCAAGGCATAAATTCAGATGCAACTGTTAAGAAAACAACAAATATTATTTTTATCACTAGATAGCTGCACGTGTCAAGTGGTTTTCAGAAAAATCGGCTGAATGTTGTTTGCGTGCCTCTGACATTATTAAATAAATTTTATTAATTTATTTTTATTTAAGTAGCAAATATTACAATTAAATATTTTAAAACATGTTCGAAAAGACTTTAAAGTTGCTCTAGGGATTTGATAGAATTAGCGAGCTAAATAAAATATCCAGTAGATGCTAAAGTTTAATATGCTTTCTAAAAAACTAACCGTTTTCTTAAGCTTCAAATTCTATGTATATATTTCTGTAGCTTGCAGAGCATCTTACATTTTTAAAAATTCAAAACAAGACTCCAAGCGTTTCCGAATTCCATCGTTTTTCTTTTATTTACCTTTCACTAAAACAGCATATACATGAATTCATCGAAATGCAATTAACAAAATATATTTACAAAAAAAAATCGTTTTCTTTTAACTTTTAATAATACTTTAATTAAAATAAATATCGTTAGCTTATAACTTTTAATAATGTTTTAATTAAATTAAAATCGTTTGCTTTAACTATAATAATATAATACTTCAAAAAAATCCAATTTGATGACAATTTAAGAAAAGCATAAAATAACAGATAAAACAGAAAAAGAAAATAAAAACAGATAGAATAAATATTACTACATAATAAATGTCCGTTGACAAATTTATATTATGACATTTACCGAACACTCCTACCTTTGATTATTCGTAAATAATCAAACAGAAAATAAGGTAAATAAGCATTGGATACAAAGAAATTTGCATTGTTCAAGTCCTCAAAAATCTTGAAGGCACTTTTATAGTTCTACCTCTTTTTGTTGTAAGAGGGTTTTCCCTAAGATGGCTTTCATCTTCTGCACATTTTATCTCAAGGGGATAAATCCGACGAACAGGACGTACAATCTCACCACTTGATGTTTTCAATCGCACAACTCTGACATTTTTATCCTTACCTGGATAAACCTCAAGAACTTTAGCCATTGGCCACATTAATCTTTTCTTTGAATCATCTTCTATTAAGACGATTTCTCCAGGTTTTACTTCGCAATAATTATTTTTATTCCGTGGTTGTAATAATATGCCTAGATATTCACGACGAAATCATTTTCTTAAGTGTTGTTTAAGATTTAGTCGATATTTCCAACGCCTATTAACATTGGTAGTGTCCAGTTTATCTAAATCGGGTACTCCCACCGTCGGAATATCTTGTATGAACATTGACGGAGTGAGAGGAATGAGGTCATTGGAATCTTCTGATAAGTACGTCAGAGGTCTGGAGTTAATGACCGCCTCACAATCACATAAAATGGTAACCAGGTCCTCATAGTGTAAGCAGGCATTCCCTAAGACACGTCTAAGAAGTATTTTCACCATTTGTACAATCCGTTCCCAAAATCCACCCCACCAAGGTGCGGAGGGTGGTATGAATTTCCATGTTATCTTTTGGATAGAAGTTTCTCTTTCAATCGCTTCCCAATCTAGTTTTCGCATCAAATTTTCAGCGCCTACGAAGTTAGTGCCATTATCACTGTAAATAATCTTTGGTCGACCTAAGGCAATGGAGAAAGGATCTAGTATCAAGTGACAGAGTCAGTTCGAGATGTATTGCACGATACACAGCACATGTGAAAAGAACTATCCAACATTTTTCATCTCCCTTAAGAGTAAGTGGTCCGGCCAAATCTACGCCGCTCACTTCAAACGCAGCTGATTCTTCTACTCTATCCTGAGGCAAACCGATAGGTTGGGTTTGTATATTCTCGGAATTATATCTCTTGCATCTTAAGCATTTGTTTATTTCTCTACGAACAGTTCTTCTTCCATTTATAATCCAGAAATTTTCTCGCAATTTCGATAATAGAATCTGCACTCCAGCATGAGAGTTTTCCATATGAACCTTTCTGACAAGAAGCTCTACTAGCCTATGTTTTTCAGGAAGAAGAATGGGGTATCTAAAATTTCGTAAGTCGTCCTTCTCAGTTAATTTTGTTTTAATCCTTAAAATGCTCTCCTCATCTCTAAAAACATTGAGGGTCTTCAAACTTCTAACTGATTCTTCTGTGAAAGACTCTTCTTGAATCATTCTAATAATCCTTTTTTCTGCCTCATTTATTTCAAGGGTAGTCAAATATCCCTCTTTTCTGCATTCCTTTCCGATCTTAGAATTATGTTCAAATCTTAAAATCCAACCCAAAACTTTAATGATTTTGGCGTAGCTGGAAAACCGGGAGCAAAGATTTGCAGTAACAGGAGAGTTGTTTACAAGACTAATTGATTTGCCACATTTTTCTACAGAGACAATGTCTTCATTAATATAGTAATTCGATTCTGGCCACAAATCCTCACGTAAGAGTAACCACTTTGGTCCCTCCCACCATTTAGAACTCAAAAGTTTCAAAACAGAGCATCCTCGAGAGGGCAAATCGGCGGGGTTTAGTGGTCCCGGAACATGTCTCCAGTCCTCTACATTTGACAGCTTCCAAATTTCATTCACTCGATTCCGGACAAAAACGCTCCAAGGTTCGTCTCGTCTGATCCATTGAAGAGCTGTGGTAGAATCTGTCCAAAACTGTGTTTTCACATTTACAATATTTAAGCTATCTTTTACAAATTTTGAGAGCCTTGCACCAATGCAACAGGCAAGCAGTTCCAGTCTTGGTATAGTAATGGATTTTAATGGAGCTATTCTAGATTTAGCAGCTAGTAATTGTACAGAGGTTTCATGGGCTGATTGGCATCGGATGAAAACAACTGCTGCATATGAAGTGGTGCTAGCATCGCAAAATACGTGGAAACTAACGGAAGAAACATTGTTGATAAAAATTTTCCTCGGAATTTTTACAAGATGTAACATTTTTATATCTTCTATCCATTCAGAAAATTTTCCTTCATGTACGGTGATACTTCAGAGTCCCAGCTCTTCTTCGACCTCCAACTCTCTTGCAATAATATTTTAGGTCGCAAAGAAACTGGACAAGTGAAACCAATTGGATCAAAAACTCTATTGGCAAAAGATAAAATCACACGTCGAGTAACTGTACCGGGAGGCATTTCCAGTAAAGAATTATCACCGAAAAGCACATCTTCTGATTTTTCCCACAAAAGTCCTAAAACAGGAGTTGGGTTTGGATCATTTAATGAAACTGCATCTCCTGTGAATTCCCAACCTCTAAGGTCAAACTTGGCTTGTGCCATCAGTTTTATTGAGTCTTCAATAAAGCGCTGCAGCTCCTGCTCTGAATCTACTGATGTCAAACAATTGTCGACATAAAATGAGTTCTTTAACTTCAGAGCAGTATCATGGTAAGGAGAAGATAGATATTGATCCAAATGATGGTGAATGACAGCACTCAACAGAAAGGGACTGCAATTCAGGCCAAACACTACTCTGGCATGCTGATATACTTTAGTCGCATCTCTGTTCTCATCCTTCCACCACAGAAATTTTAAGTATTTTCTGTCTTCCTTAACGACTGATATCTGTAGAAACGCCGTTTTGATGTCAGAAACGACACCAAAAGTTTTCTCCCGAAATTTCATGAGTACTGAAGGTATTGTCTCTATAAAATTTGGACCCTTCATCAAACAATCATTCAAAGTAAGATTTCCTCTTGACTTGCATGAAGCGTCAAAAACTGGCCGCACTTTGGTGGTGGAATCATTCTTAAACACTCCTCGATGAGGTAGGTAGTGACCAGGACCCTCACAAGAATCTTCTATAATATCTTCTTTCTTCCACTCTTCAAAGACAGCATCATAACATTCGAATTTATTGCTCTTTAATAACTTCAGGCTAGTAGAAACGAGTCTTTTCCCAGCGATGTCTCTATTTGAAGGTAATTCCTCTTGACTGCACATCCAGGGAAACTTAACCTCATATCTTCCGTTCTCGTCAATTTTTACATTTCTGGAAAAATAGTCTAAAGCTTTATGTTCTAAATCTTTAGATTTATCAGTCTCACATGGGTCCATTATACCTATAGTTTCTAGTCTCCACAGGTCTGAAATGTCATTACTTTGCATAAAAAGAGATATAGAGGAGTTTTTGTTGAAACCCACTTTTGGTTTTCCCATTACACTCCAACCCAAATAGGTTTCAAAAGCAATCAAACCAGATGACAATGGACATATATTTCCTGTGAAGAGATTTCCAGCATAATCAGCTCCTATCAACAATTCTATAGGCATCGAGCTTTTACCAACATCAGTGAATTGGATATCTTTATTCTGTAGCTCCTTGACCCATGGGCCCTTTTGTATGCTAGGAATATAACCACAAATTATATCCTGATCCAAAACTTGAATATTACAAGAATAATTTCTCTTCAAATTACTCACAGCCAGTTCATAACAATTGTGTTTCTTCTTGAAGCTAGCGCCGCCAAATACTACATGCGTTAAATTTTGACTTCGTTCTGCGGTTCATTTCATTTCATTAACAGCTGACTTCAAAATGTATGATCTCTGCGATCCTGTATCAAATAATGCTCTTACCACTTTGTTTCTTCCACCCGTCTCAATTAATACTAAAAGGGTTTGTAAAAGAATTTCCGGTTCACTTTGATTTGATAAAACTATATTTCCATCAGTGCTGGGAGATTCTGCGGCATTAGGTTTGGTGTTATTGACCTTTCCAGGACACATAATTGTCCAATGTCTTCCCTGACAAAGCATACATTGAACACTAGATTTGCATTTTCTGGAAACATGTCCGACCTTTAAACAAGTAAAGCAGGCCTTATTCTTCTTTAAAATACCTTGTTTTTCATCAAAAGACATTTTTTGAGCCTTAAAACAATCTTGTGAATTATGGACTTTTCCACAAAATAAACAAGACTTCAAAGATTTGGCTTCATAAACCAAATCATTAGCCGTCGGAACAGTTTCGACTTCTCGATATTTTTTACTTTGCTTCCGAGTTTCTGTGGAATTGAAGCCTGATTTTGCCATCAAAATCCTCTCTTCCCCTTCCACTTCCGTTCGGAGAAATAATAGTAATTGCGACAATTTATCGCCGTAAGAATCGGCATTTTCTACTGTAATTTTCACTGGATTTCGTAACCAAACTCTCAATAAATTTTCAGGAATGCACGATTCCACTAGCGGGAAAAGCATAGCTGCATATTTTTCAGTAGTTACACCAATAGACTCCAGTGACCTTAAATATGATTCCAATTTGTCATAAAGTTGCATTATATTAAATTTCGAATTCATATTAACAGCATTTTTTACAACCAATGAAAGTAGTTCTCTAACATAATATTCAACAAGAAGTTCTTCACGGCCAAATCTAGCCTTCAGGCTATCAATAACTTTTGCATAATTTTTTGCAACTATTTCCCGCGCTCTACTGCCTATTATAGTACTCTGTATCAGATATTGAAATTTCACTTCATCACCGATGGTAACGTCCTCGTGAATTCTTCCAAATTGACTCCAAAAGCTAAGCCAATCTTTCACTTCACCGCCAAACTTAATTAATTCAATTTCGGGAAGTTTTAATTTAGCTTTCGCCACATTAACTGACTCCGGCACTTCGGATATAGAAGAAAGTTTTTCTAAACAAGTTTTTACAAGAATCCGTGCAGCATCTAATTTTTCACGATATTCTTCTATTTTTTCATACTCTACTTCATATTCTTCAGATTCAGTCCCTACTAATGCTTTACATACAATTTCGTCAAATTCTGCCAAATTAGTAGCACAATTTAATATGCTTTCTAAAAAACTAACCGTTTTCTTAAGCTTCAAATTCTATATATATATTTCTGTAGCTTGCAGAGCATCTTACATTTTTAAAAATTCA
>JAOUZG010053480.1:7873-26427 GCA_026289955.1 Argiope argentata | reverse complement strand
TTCAATGCATTTATTTTCGAAGCTCATTTAACAATAAGACACTTACAATGCAAACTTTATTTTATTTAATTAAATTTCCATTCGACTTTTTTAAATTTATTTTTTTTTTAATTTGACTTTAAAAAATTTCTGGATGTCGTTATATGCATTTTAAACCTTCCCCTTTGTTTCTCAATTGTTGAACTCTGTGCTCTTTTCTCCCCCCCGAATCCGACTCGTGACGTCAGGAGGTGTGTTATACGTTCTGTCATCCCATTGGTCGAATCGAAGGCGGGGCGCGCTTTGCATCCTGGGATATAACTGACATGTGAAAAATACAAGTTTACGCTGAAATCTGCACTCCTTTCACTAACCGGCACTGGGGGTTAAAGTTGAGAAGCAGATCGACACGGTTAATTGCATGCAATTAATTATACATTGAGAGAGCTTGCTAATCAATTAAGATTAAACAAAAGTCTCGCTAAACCCCTCATAAATCGTTTCTCCTTTGAATCAGTGCCTCTTTTTTTTTTCAATGCCTCACTTAAGGAGACCGGTAAGTGAGTTTTATATGTCATTTTCCATTTTGCAGTAAACCGTTTGTTTGCTGATCATTTCCAGATGATTTTTATTTGCCTATAATATTGTCTTTAGCAATAATACCTGTCACATATGATATAGCGTGCTTTTCAAAGCTAAGTTTATAAATGGCATAGTAATTAACTAATTTATGGACTCCACAAGTATAGTTTGAGGGGTGGGATTCATAGAGGTTATAAAAAATTGAGCATGTTTATATAATTTTATAAAATGCTTTGTGACAAATATTTGATATGTTATGATATTGTTTATACCAAATTTTCACTGTTCAAAAATTTTAAGTATCGCTTTTAATAACATTTTAGAATACATTTTTATATGAAAATACCCTTTTCCTTGGTTTAAATTTTATACAATTTTTATATAAAATTTTTCTTAATACCCTTATGAAATAAAATAAATGCATTTCTTTGTAAAAGCATGCACCTCACGCAAGTTTGCGGTCCTGTTTCAGAAATCTCAATATGCATCTGCAAGTTTAAAAGGAATTTCCCTCAAAATGATTTTTAAACTTATTTTTCTGATTGTATAATTCTCAAAATATTTTACAAATCCTCATATTAAGATTAGTATTTAGTATAAAATTAGAATCAATTGTTGAAACGCTGGAATTTACAAATGCAAACTTTTAACTGTATAGTGATTTTACATAATATTTATTTAAAAATGCTATCATTCATTTTTTTTAAGTTTATAAAAATGCTTCTCTTATTTGTTGTCGAAACAGATTAAAAGTTGATTCGACAGGAACAATGGTTTTATTTGACTTCAGATGAAACAGTTTAGGAATAATTTCATCTCCATGATTAGACAAAACTGTTTAACATTAAAGCTATGTTAATTTAATTGTTTTTATTTAAGTTTTACTTATTGAGTACATGACTGTTTTTAATATAGCAATTGCATAACATTTAATTGCTACTGAAACGTAAATAGTCAATTCATCCAACTTCTAAATTTTGCGATATTGTAACTTCAATTGATACTTGTAAAGTAAATTACGCAAATATTCAACACAATGCATTTTTCAATGCTTTCAGTAATTGAAAAAAAAATCACGCGATTAAATATTTGAAATATAGGAAACTTTTGAATTTCAGGACAACAATGTGATCTAATTTTGAATATTAAGGGAGAAAGAAACCCATTTAAAAATTACCAAATTTTTTTTTAAAAAAATCGCATGACAACTAATGGCACAGTTATTAAAAATTTCTAACTTTTTGAGGTTTGAAAAAGATGAATTTGTCACTTCATTTTTGTACAATATCATATATGGAAATTACAGAAAAAAAATGCCAAAATGTTGAATAATTAACTAAAATTTCACAATCCTTTTAAGGAGCATTACATCCGCCAAAGTATAATGTACCAAGTTTGGTTTTCAAATATATGTCAATCTATTTGACAATCATTTTGGTTTATAGAGAGCCAATATATAGGCACAGATGACTTTTATACTTTATTATTAATAGAAATGAAGATATGAGCGCTGAACTATTTGAACGAGCCTTTATTATAACGCCCTTAGCTTTAACCTTCACAAAGCCAATATTTTATCCAAGAAATTTTAGTGGCATCAAATAATTCGATTCGTATCGAAATTGCATCTAAATTTCACATATGAATAGCATTGTTTGATATTTATTATCTTCTGCTTCAATGTATATATTACAACAAGTAGGAAACGTAGTTAATTATATAGTAAATACCTCAAGATCCATAATAAATCGAATTTTAATTTCTCATTTCAAAAATTTAAAATAATTTTGAAACTTCATTTGTAGTTGATTATTTTTGTTTAAAGACCAACTATACAGTTTTCATAGCAACGAAATTCTCTTAATATAAAGCCATTAATATCACTTAATAAATCAGATCACTATTGCGAGTTCGAATGTAGTTGTGAGTTGCACGTTTGAATCTTATGTCATATTTAGCAATCCCTTTTTTTTTGCTTACTATCCAACATTAACCCTTTGCACTCCAATGGTATCTCCGACTCGTCCTTCAAGATTGCGCATCATTTTGACGTTTTATTTATTTTTCAAATTTAATTGCTGAAAACGCCTACATAATGGTTAATAGATGCAGATTAATTTTTCAAAGAAATTCGACTTGAAATAATTATGTATTTATTTTTCATAGCAATAAACAAATCTTTGTATTAGGTGAATAGTTTTGCATCTATTATTTTTCGGAGTGCAAAGGGTCAATTAGCCAAACTCCTTATAGTTGTAATATTGCTACTTTTTGCTGCTAAAAGTCTTTCTATTACACCAAAAACCATCGTAAATGTGCTGTGTTGGGCAAATTCATTCAGTCGGGATGCTCTAAGGCAAAGCAGTAGCTCCTCCTCATCTAAGCAAAGCAGTCACCCTCCCCCCCTATCAGGCGCATACACACTTTCTTTTGAAAATGAAATATTTTTCGCCTCTTATCTCCTCTTAAAAGCACAATACAGTATTCAGGATATAGGACAACATAGGCGATAACACATAATAAATATCTTGTGGATTGGCGGATCCCTCTTTTAGGCAATCTCCTTTCTCTCGGCCAACTCGGTTTTAAGGCTGGCAGAATAGTGATTGCAAAATTTAGCCTTATCAATTAATGAGGGTTCGAAACTGTATCAAGTATGCCTCTTGCGCCATAAAACCCAACGCAACCAATCAACCGAAACTAGGTAAGAAGGTAAGAAAATTGCGGACAAGTAATATTTAAAATAACTTTTAAGTCGGTTCCTACTTAGGTCAACAAATAAAAATATTACTTTAGTTACTTTTTATTAAATAATTACAATTAATAGAAATAATTGATCGAAACATTATTGATTTTGGCAAGAATTGAACTCGCATTCTTCACCTTCAAGCGAAAAATACTGAAACCTTCGCATTTTACCGATTGATCTAATGCCTCTTGATTTCGATTTACATTGCAAAGTGCTAAAACTCCATTGAAAGTATTAAAAATGAATTAAATTTAATGAATGAATTAGTAATTGAAAAAAACTGTATTAGCATCGAGTGTCATCCACTACAACTTAAAATAATGTATTTGAACTTGTGTGGATGAATAGAATGTATTTTATTAACGATTGGAAATTTGAACAAGATATGTAAACATAAGAAGAGTGTGAACTAATAGTAGGAATGGAAAAAAGGGAATTTTATTAAGAATTAATTTTCACGTAGATTCAAATCTTGTTTGATTTGTATATTCTATATAAAATGAAATTATATTTTTGCAAAATTTGTTAAATCCGCCAAATACATTCAGTAATAATTAGTGAAATTTTATATTTGATATATTTTTGATCTTTAAGCAAAAAACTTATTAATTGACAAATCACGAAGCAATTAAAAACTGGTAAAGAGAGTTAAGCATTTTTCTAATTATCATAAAAATGAATCCTTATTCCACCCTATACCCCCCCCCCAAAAAAAAAGGATATAAACGCTACGTCTTGAAAAATTAACTATTAAAGAAAAAAATTATAAAATATTGTTTTAAATATTTTGCTCTATAAAAATGAAACCATAAAAAATAACATTTTACTAAACTATTTTTTAACTAATTGTTCTTTGACAATACCCAGTAACTCGGCAAATCTGTTTCGTAATTAATGCTCGCCTGTTGACGATCCCACATGCTGTCCTTGGCATTTAATTTCTTCCACGGAACAATTATTTAGATCAGTGTCATTAAGCCAACTCCAGAGAAACTCGGGGAGGGAAAAAAAGAAACCTACTTTTCCATCCAGTAACCTGCTTCTAGAAAATCAACTGCTACTTAAATATATATGGAAAGAAAAAAAAACGCTCCTTCGTTCCTTCCAAACTGATAACCAGAAACCTTGCCAACATTCTTTCTTTATAAAAACTTTTGATACTTGCTTCAAAACACAAACATTCAGCAGCATCTTTAGTATGCATACCTAATGTGTATGCATATTGAAACAGTAATTATGTAATGAAATGTGGTGAATTTCACTATATATATTATATCAGAACATGATGTTGTTTTGGGATGAGGTTTTTGGTGCCAATAAAAATTTGTAAGCGAAAAATAAAAACTTTATTATCTGCACGAGCATCACAAAAGATCAGCTTTTAATAACGCGTTGCCATTGCATTCACAGAATCTCCAATAAAAAAATAAGTTCATGACTACAGCCAATAAAATCTAGAAAAATGTCATTTTGGGCACGTGATTATATGAAACGAAATAAATAGGAAATGTGATATTTTTTTAAACAATCAATGCAAGACAGAGTCTTTTGTATCGTTTGCGATACTAAAGGGACTCATTCAATAAAACAATTTAAAGGAAAATATATGTATATAATTTCACTTGCCGAGCATGTGGTGCTTGGCGGTTCAAGAAATTGTTCCGACATGATACATTGAAATATGAATAAAGGATTTCATATTAATCTTTTTTTAAAATTGATTACAAACCTCATTTGGTGATCAGCTGTTCGTTCACCATATTAATAAAATTAATAATAGTGCTATGCAATTTTTATGAAAAGTCTTGTTTTATTAATCGAAAGGGCTATTTTAACCTTTTCGTGGGCATTGGGATGATTACATCTCCTACATTATCTACAAATAGGGAATATTATCTAAAAAATCTCCTACATTATCTTACAGCTATGATGTGATGAAACATAGACATGCATGAAGTCTCACCATGCATCGAGTCACAATAGGGAAAAGTTTCTAATTCTCTCGATTGGGTTTATTATCTACAAAGTCTCCTACATTATCTTACAACTAACAGAGATATATAATTCAAACAGTCTTTTTAAAAAATGTCTTGTTAGCTTCCAAGCAAAGAACTGAACAAAAACCGGTCTGGCAAGATAGAATTTCCAAAGTCGGTTGGACAAGTCAGTTGTAAAAGGGTTAAACGGAAGAACTACCTCATATGCGAACCAGGCACATATAAATTCCATCTTGCATTAAAGTCCTTTTGTTGATGTGGTGTTAAAATTTGAAAAGAGAGCATTGTAAGTTCTAAGATCTTCATCATCTAATATGAAGTTAAATCCTAAATAGGTTTGTAATTTCAAAATAGAATGTTCATTTAAACCAAACCATACTGAACTGAACTTTTCTGATGCCATTTATTTCGGAATGATTCCCCCGTAAATTTTTGTCAACTAATAAGTCACCTTTCGAAATCATATGATTCGCTGGGTATATTGATTGTTTATTTCCATTTAAATTTCTTAAGCATCTTAATGTTCATGATTCTTCTTCCCCTCAAAAAAAAAGTTTTTAAGCATAAGATTTTGGTGATTTAAATAGCCTCGCACCTGCTCTACTCATTATTCGTATGAAACATACCGATTGTCTAGTCCCATGATATCATAGCATCTTCAAAAACTTAATTATCCGATTCGGTTATACTCTAATTTTGGCGATATTGTAATTTCTTTTTCTTTAATTGCATTAATGCTATTTAGATTTCTTTCTTGGCTTTCTCTAAATGATAGCGAAATCATTCAAATCAATTTTTGATAAAAACAAGGAATGTTTCAAACTTCATTGCAATATTGCTGCAGTGTTGCTGAAAAAGAGGCAAGAAATATTTTTAAAAATTGTCTAAATTTAGAAAGAAAAAAACAACGATAATTCAATTGATATCAATAAAAAGCAATTTTTTAAAGTTTAAAAAGGCATAAAGACAAATTCTGTCTATTTTCTGATGCATTTTAAAATTCATCAAAAAAGCGCTAAAATGTCATTTTAACTAAAATTTTTAAAAAATGACTCTGAAATGCACATTCTAATCCTCCAAAGTATATCTGTGCTGTATTTTGTAGTTCTGAATTCTGTATTATGGCATTAAATAGCGTTCCCCTTTTAAATTTAACTCTTTAATTGGTTTATTTTCCTTACTATCTAATAAGATGACACCTTCTAATTTGGGAACATTTTCTTATTTTGATTCAAATGGAAATCCATGGAATCCTTGGCTTTCTACGTACTCGAAGTCATTTTACTATTGAATTATAACTGTTATGAATGATTTATTTTTTGTTTACAACTATCAAAATTCAATAAATCGATGCACGTAAGGCGTATGGGCAAACCGGTTAAGGGGTTAATAAAGGGCATCTTAAAATGTGTGTTGCCATCCAGTACTGAGATATAGAAATTGACATCAAATGTCAATGCGATATTTGTAAAGAATATTTTTATATATATTTTTAAAAATTTTAATCTAAATTTACAAAAATAATTGTATTAATCTGTTACCTAAATTTAAGAAATTGCATTTTAATAATTGATCAAATAATTTTTAGATACTGTTAAATAAAATTATAAATACACTACTTGAATATGTATAAGATATAAAATAACCTTTTGAAAAAAATTTAAATACAATATTATGAAATATTTGTCTTTGAATGTAAAATAAATTTTACATTAGTATATTCAATAGTATAGTTTACTGAGTAAATAAAAAAAAATATTTACACAATTTGATTTGTTCAAATTTAAATCGTTAATGTTTTATTGTATGCATTATCAAATGAGGCAATATTCACGCCAAATAATGTTGAAACTTCTGATAAATCAATAGAAGCAACATAATTATTAATAAACATTTAAAATCCCACAAACATTTAACAGTTCTAAAACGTAGCTCGTGCAAACAAGAATTGTATTTAACTTTTGCGTTCTTTGTAACGCTTAATTTGTTCAAATGCAATGTATCGTAACATCGGAATAGTAATAAAATTACCTCATTTCCGTAATTACATCATTCTTTTTCCGAAACTACAGCCTGCAAGTTTTTGTTGTAATTTTATATTAGGTAATTGAAAACTAACGTAAAATTCAGATTATTCTTCCGAAGGTGAATAAGTATTGGTTTCTGTCAACCGGATACCATAGCATCAACCTTCAGCACGTGTTCAGAAGACGGATTTTCAAATCTAGAGTATTTGCTATCAAACAAAAAAGTACTTTCATTCTTCTCAAATAGACTTGCTAAATTTAATCAATAATATATTGTTTTTTAATAATTGTCTTTTTTATCTTAATTGAGTGAATATTTATCTAAATTCGTCTGGGTTTTTTAGCGTGACAAATAATACTCTTTCGCAATAAAAAAAAATTCTTTTTCACTCGTTTATTTCACAAGGACATGCTAAAATATCCAGTGAACAAAACAATTAAAAAAAACTTGCGTGGTACAACAAAAGAAATTCATTTTTAACATTGTGCTTAAAATTACACAATGTATTATTGGGTTGGAGGGAAAGTTCCGTCGTATTTTTAACAGGATCTTTTGCCGTCCATGTTGGAAAATAATCCACATTTAACAAGTCAAGAAATTAAAGAAGAGTTTGGCATCATACAACTGTTGGAGATCACATTGAATTTTTTGGGTTTGTGTTAAAGCAGAGTGTCTGGGTTCCACGTGAATTGACGGAAAAGGATTTTTCTGATCGCGTAAGAATGCGTCCATCACATCTGATTAGACACAATGTGGAGTCGGTTTTGGAGAAGCTGATTACCGGAAATGAAAAGTGGATTCTTTACGAGAATATTAAGAGAGAAAAAATGTTGCTGCAAACCAGGAACATCATCAGCAACAGTTCCAACGCCAAGTATCCATCAACAAAAAGTACTGCTTTGTTTGTGGTGGGACAGGAAAGGTCCAGTGTACTACGAGTTGCTGAAACGGGGGAAAACCATCAACGAGGATCTGTACTGCAATCAGCTGGATAAATTGAATGCAGCTATCAAAGAAAAAAACGCCAGCATTAGTGTCCATAAAAGGAATAGTGTTCCACCACGACCGCATACTGCAATGGTGTCTCAACAAAAACTGAATGTATTAGGATGGGAAGTCCTTAGTCACCCACCGTATTCACCTGACATTGCACCATCTGATTATTACATGTTCAGATCTCTGCAAAATTATCTAACGGGGAAAAAAATTCAAATCTTTTGAAAGTGTTTCTAAGGCAGTTGCAGACTGTTTTAACTCCAGGGACGAGAACTTCCACAAAACAGGGATTTACAGGTTACCTGAAAGATGGCAATAAGTTGTAACAAATAACGGAGGATATATAATTGATTAATATTAAACACAAATTTTTATAAATTAATTCAAATATTTTATTTAAAATACGACAGAACTTTCCCTCCAACCCGATATTACCTCCAACAGGTCCTGCCATCCAGCAGGCCGGATACACTGCCGGATTTACCCAAGATGATTAAGAACTGAAATAATTTTCTGTATGGTAATAGCGGATGGAAAGAAGAGGACAAGAAATCGATTCGGAACAATCGCTGAGTTTGGAAATGTACGAAATTCACAGTTATAAAACAAAAATGAAATATATATGCACATAAAGTAAACAAATTTAAGGTCATTTACCTCACTTACCAGGTTATAAATTTGTATATATTACTTTGATGTTTCATGCTATAAAATGTTTAATATTGTTAGAAAATTAGCATAAGAATTGGAAAAATATTCAAAAAACTTTTTAACGATTAGTAATAAAGATGTAGATGACTAACGAATCCAGGGAATTGTTTTACTACGGGATTTGATTTCGAATGAAAGGGATGTAAATAACGCACAGCACATATTCCAATACATTCTAAGAAATAATGACAATTATTTATTTCTAAATGTATTCACTGTGTTCAAGCTTATCTTTACGTTGCTGGTTGCTATGACAAGTGCTGGGCGCTCTTCCATCAAATTCAAATTAATAATTTTCTGTGAAGTATATGTTCAGAATGCTTCAATCCATTTGCTGTACTATGGGTGGAAAAAAATTTCAAAAAAAATCATTGTAAAAAATTTCAATCTCCTTGAAGTAATTTAATTCTTTGCTCTCCGAAAAATAACTAGATTCAAAATTATTCACCTAATACAAAGATTTGTTTATTGCAATGAAAAATAAATATACATAATTCTTTTTTTTAAATTAATCTGCAACTCTTAACGATTATGTAGACGTTTTTAACAATTAAATTTAAAATATATATAAATGAAACGTCAAAATCATGTACAATCTTGAATGGTGAGTCAGAGACACCATTGGAGTGCAAAGAGTTAATAATGAAGAGTTAACATGCAATAGAAGTACGTGTTGGTGCTTGTAATTTTTTCTTTTTTTACTTTACAAAAAATTTAGAGCCCCAAGAGATTTTTTGCACTCGAGCCTCTTAATAGAGAAGACCGTTCTGAGGTCCAATTAAATAGGATGCATTAGAAATTTTATGCTTGTGTGTGTTTTTAAGTTAAAAGAAAGGGATATTCTGAATTATGGGATTCTAATGTTTAGATTGATTATTTAATTTTATGGCATTTCTTACAAAACCTGCTGATGTAAAAACAAGAACCATGCCATTCGTGTTTAATGTACTCATTCGTAAATTTTTAAAAATTGTTTACTTCTTACATAAAGGTATTGAGGAGGAAGCAAAGTAATAAAAAAAATTCAAGTTCGATATTTGAAAAAACTCCGAGTTTTCAATTTCCCCGATTTCGAAAAACACATTTTTGGAAAATGTACATTTTTCTGTCTATGCGAGAAAGATAACCTCCAAATGCTTTGAGATAAATTACTGAAATTTGGTAAATGGTTCTTATACCATATTTGTAAATTTCTATCAAATTTTGAGTGAAAATCTTTCTGGATAAGTCCATTTGTTTAGCTTGTTCAAATATAAATTAACACGATATTTACAAAACGAGTAACGCTAAATCTGTACACTAGATTTTATCAATAGTGTAGACGGTTGAGAATTAAGTTAATCAAGTGGTCTTCTTCGGCCAATCATGTTAATACCACGGGATCTGACAGCTGATGTTAGAATATTTTTTTCCACTAGGAAGTGAACTTGTCTCTGGTACTATGGGGATTGTGATCTCCCAAAAATTTTATGTGTAGTTAGACTTCTCTAGGCCTGCTACACAATAGTGTAATCATGTGCCTTTTGTTGTTGTTAACCCATAAACCACATAAAAGACAATCTGTGTCTTCAAGTCATTTCACCCAGGCTACAATCTTCACTATCATATAAATTATTGTTTAATCAAGAATGCAGCAATAATTTCTTCTACAGAGACTGCTATCAAAGTTTAAACCAAATCCAATCGCAAATTGACTGACTGTCGATTGACATCCATAAACATGTAAAGGAGATGATTCAAGACACCGTAACTTAAGTATATATGAAAGTTGGTACGAAATTTTCTGACATTACGTGTAGTTTTGTGTGAAATTTTTGTTTCAATCAAATAGGGAAAATCTGTCAACACAATTCGATTTTCGCGTATTATTAACCATAATTAATCACCAAATGGCGATTTCTGAACACAAGGGGAGCGCATCTTTCCCTTGATCTGTGCATCCTGGGTTCGAGTCCCGGTTCGGGCATGGTTGTTCTTCATGTGCTCTCTCTGTGATATGTATGAAAATGCTCCGCTGTAAAAAGGTACTGTGCAAGTGAATGTGGTGCGTCAGTAGCTAAGACATACTCTTCGCCGTATTTGACGCTACTTAAGAAACAAGAGACGCATTCTTGGCTTAGAATCATGGATTGCGTCAGCGAGCTTTTCCTTTGCAAAGCCGACGTCCTGTCACAGGGATAGCTCGTCTTCTCCGTGATCTGGGGCTCCTGGGTTCGAGTACCGGTTCGGGCATGGTTGTTCTTCATCTGGTCTGTGAGGCTATGTGAAGGTCCCCCTCTTTAAAGAGGAGATCTGTAAGCAAATGCAATGCATGAGTATCTAAGACATACTCTTGGCCCTATTTAGCGGTACTTAAAATAAGAGACGCAACCTCGGCTTAAAATCGCTGTCTGTGTCAGATGGCTTGTTAGTGACAAGTGCCATTAATAACAACAACAATCGCCAATTAATTAGCCAAGGATGACACGATCGACGCATCAAAAATGCCAAAATCACACCAAATGTGAATTTTGTAACTATTATTAGCCAATGCCATTCATTGTGTTCTCTGGGATAAACATCTTTATTAACGAATATGCGAAAAAGTTTTGAAGGGTCTACACCCTCTGTTTTAAGTTGTGATTAACCATTAATTTTAGAAATTCTGGTTTTGAAATTGGGATAATTTTTTAACACTGGGATTAAAAAGATAATTTAAACCAGCCAAAAGTATTCTTTTTTAACTATTATTTGTTAGACTTTTTTTGGTTGGTGTCATTCCAAAAGCATAGCTGGACGCTATAAAAAAAGAAAAAGAAAAAAGAAATGTATAACTTACTTCTTCTAAAAAGGACAGAATATTAGCAATGCAAGAATTATAAAAGCGATTTGGAATAAAATTTGATGACTTGAAATAGCTATGAAGAACGGTTTTGAAAGGAATAAAGTCAATTTGGTTTGGTTTAGGACTACCCCCTCTGGTTTAAGTTGTGGTTAACCATCAGCTGAGCCATGTTTGCCCCCCAAAGGTTTAGCCAACGATGTCAAATTCAGCAAAAGAGATATTCTGCTATCTCGTCTTTTTTTTCTTTTTCCAGATTTTGAAAGCCCGAACTCGCAATATTCAATTAAATGCACATTAATTCACTTGCACCAAATCATCCGAAGAACGGAAGGTTCAATGACAAACTTTTCCCGGGTAAATGACACGGATCGCAAAAATAGAGTGAGAGATGTCTCCATAATTCTGGAGGCAGCTTCCGACTCGGTTGCGGACGTTTCTCGGTTTGTTTCTTTTTCATTCCGTAGACGCGCGAAAGTTATTTTTGTTTCTCGGTATTCGTCTCGCTACTCACGACCTTCTATAAAAAGTTCCCCGCAAACGCCGTGCAAAAAGAATGGATTCCAGATTAACACACCTCGGCGTCGTAGCTGTCTTATTGGCTCGTGGCGAGACGAGCCTCTTTCACCACGCTACTATTTGGCATGAAGTTAGCGGTTGCACTTTAAACTTTTGTTCATCCATTCTTTTCAAACCTAAATATTGACAGCATGTTAACTAGTTAACTCTTTTGACCTCTTTGAAAGATACGTCGCAAAAAAGAAAAAGAAAAAAAGTGTCGCAAAAATTAGCGATGGCGGAAGTATACTTGTCAAATACTGAGTATATGTAATATGAAACTATTTTACAATGAAATGATTTTCTTTTTTAAAAAATTTCAATGAAGTCATTTCTTTACTTAGACTATCAAACATTTTCTTGCATACGCTGAATCATAAAAAATATCTCCTTGTGAGAACATGCATAAAGAATACAAAAGGATCATCATCCCTGTTTTTATAACCATGAGCGATACTTATTGAACAGACTAATGCAATTTTTGCTTTTCTTATTGCTACTGGGGTGATTAATACAACGTAGTGATACATTTTAGGAAAACTATTCATATTAAATTTGGATTTTTTTTATAATAATTATAAATAATTTATCTGTTTTTTTTATTTGTCCTCAAAATATTTGAAACGTCTTGAAAATTACGTATACGTTTGAATTTTTTGTAAAATTGTAATTCAAATTGCAAATTGTCACTACCTATTGTTTCTAACAAATAAACTTGTCATAACGTAAAATGTTAAATTTTTTTTCCATTACAAGTGTACTCGTCAAAATAGTTAACTAGTTAAAATATACATGGATACAATTAAATCGAAGATTTAAAATTTCCGATAAATTTGTTTCTTGGTTAAAATTCCTTATCGAAGAATTCTTTTCTTGATGAAAAATGAAACAGCTTTATCATTAGTTTCTCATATTTATTATTCAAAGAGAAGTTAATTTAGTTAATATCCTGCTGTATAGCAACATTAGTTTTATTTTGGAACGAACCTCATAATTTCGAACCGTGGTCAGATGACAAGGACGACCCCTGAGCTGGCACTCCGTTCTCCACACCGATACAAAGAAAAAGCCTTTTAGTAGTCAAAAAAAAATTTCGAGCTTGAGATTTTGACTTGCTTCATGTTTTCAGATCACTCAAAATACGAAAGGCATAATTTTGTAATTATGCTTATCACCTTACGAAAAAGATAGCTCTCATATTTTAAGTTAAATTGATGAAATATTGTATGTGATCTTTATACAAAATTGTATAGATTTGAAATAAATTTTGAAAAGAAATCCATGCACAGAAAGATTAACTCTCTCTTCCCAAATGCTAATGAACTCATTGACTACAAAAATGCAAAGATTAGTTTAGTTATATTAACGTCACGTTGTGAAGCAACACTAGCGCTATTTTGGAATGGACGTAATTTTGAACCATGGTCAGATGACGAGGGTGACACCCGAGTTAGCACCCCATCTCCACACTAAACCAATTAGAGGACGTTTGCCATAAATATGCAACAAACCTCTTACACGACGATCTTTAGTCGAATCGGGTCTCGAACCTTAAACCCTACGGCTCATGAACAGAGTCCTTACCACCGGGTAAAACGCAAAGAACAAAATTGATAAAACTGGGTATACCACCTTAATTTTCAGTGTCAAACTTTGGATCAAATCTGTCAACAGTTGTCCGTAGGTTGGTCTTCATATTCGCATGTATATAGACGCGGTAACTTAAAAGAGCAACGACTAGAAAAATGAAATTTAGTTCGTTGCGAAAATTATAGCTCTAAGTCAAATTTTCTTTTCAATCGATAAACAAACATCAAATAGATTGCTTTTTCTCTTTTCTACCCAAAGCGTACGTATGCGGAACTCTGAAAATTAAAACTTTAATCGTGACTTTTCTCCAAGGATCATAATTTTTATGTTGAGGAAAAGTGAATAAAACCTTTATTTGGAAAAAAGCGAGAAAGTTTAGGGAAAATCAAATCTTCTATTTTGGGTTTATTCAACTCATGAGCTAGCAGTAGTGTCCACCAAACTATCTCGCATCCTTGCATATAAAATTGTAACCCCTTTCAACCGCATAAAATTCCTGATCCAACTTCCCGCTTGGCATTGGCGAGCAATAGCTACAAAATGTTGATCTTTGGTGTGAAATTGGCGAATCTGTCTGGTGATCCTTTCTCAATTTTTTTGGTAATTAATCCTTGGTTTTTTTAGTCATTTTCGTTTAATATCTTTCAATAAGTACCCGAAAATTTGAAACAAAATTTGACAAAACTGAAATTGTAATAATAAAATCACATACCAAATTTCATATATTTTAACTATTTGTTTCGTATATCGAGTTTGAATATTTGTGAATGTACAGAACAATTAATAATCAACCCTTTTTCAGATTTAATTCCAAATTCGATAACTCGAGGTGTCAAATTTGTAGACAAATTTAATTAGCTATTTCCTTTCTATTGTTAGCATGTCAACCTATATTTGATCAATACAAGCAGACTTCCTCCTGATAGATTCCGCTCTAAACTGATAAAATCCTAAAAGATTAGTGTATATAGCAAATTTCATTCGTCTAGCTCAAAGCGCTTTTGAGTTATCTCTGTCAGACATTCAGTAATACAAACATAAATCCGAAATTGTGTTTTTTAGGACTCATGGAGACCCAATATGTGGATGTTCGACAAAATCTGGAATTCAAATTTCAGATTGAATTATTTGACGATTATAATACTTTCCCTGTACTTTATACAAGGGAAAGTTTAAAAAACTTTATTAAATACGCGTTACTCATCATATCTCTTGATAAGTTTGCCTAAACATTTTTAAAGGCCTAGGTATCCAATCACAGAGTCACGTTAACTATCGAAAAATTTCCATTTTTTTTATGAAATAAAACTTTATTATTAAGTTTTAAAATGGGAAAAATTAGTATTTCCATGAGACAATAGCTTTTGCAAATTAATAATTTTCTATCATAGTTTGTAATTTTTCGTTGAAATAAAAACTACATAGCTTTTTTATGAAATTGTTTTCACTAATTTAAAAATATATTTGACAAAATCAAATTTGCGATCGAAAATTTTCAACTGCCATTTGGAGACATTATTGTTTTTAAATCATTATTGGTCTTAATTTAAATCTTTAACCAGTTTAAATTGTTTTGAAACAATCATGAGATCTATCATTCTCTATCCCTTCATAATATAATAATTTTTTAAAGCTTTCCTTTTCAATTTCCTATCTTATTTCTAAAGTTTTGGTTATCGACCGATTTTGAGATGAAAGAACAGTTTTGATGTCAAAAGTTTTACATTAATCTTTTAAAAACGTATCTTCTGTCAAAGAAGCATACGTAATGATAAAGCAATACTGGTAAAACCAGGTCAACCTTTTAAAAACGCAATCTGCTTTCAAAGAAGCATACATAATAATAATAATGGGATGCTGGTAAAAGCAGGTACAAAAAAAATCTTGAACCTATAATTTCGGGTGGCCCATAATCTTTATTTTTGCCCATACATTTCGGAGACGCCAAAATCTCCAATCCAAAACATCATGTTCTCCCATAATATTCACCTAGTATAGTTACAAAACTTTAAAAAAATTAATTTACAATTTTTATTTTTATTGAATTTTTAACTGCATATATACACAAAGCTAACAATGGTATATTGTGAAAGGGAAAATTTTTATTAAAAATTTGGAAAATGATTTGTGAATCACGAGTAAAAGCAGATAAATCAAAATTTCTTCATTTTATTACCCGAAAAAATGAATTTTAAACCATGTTGCGAAACAAATGATTTATAATTTTAAAAACTCATTGAAACTTTTCAAGCTATAAGACGACTAAAACAAAATAAATTTTGCATCAAGAGATTTTTATTTTTCATTGAATAAAATTCAGATGTCCGACTCCTTTCAACGCTGCTTCTCTGGTGAGGTGAGAAATAATTTTATAATATAAACTTAAATGAGTGAGTTATTTTCTTTGTCATTGTTTTCTGAATAATTACTCGCATATGAAAGCTACTTTGTAATGTTAAAAGGATTTGAGAAAAAGATTTAATATTGATGTCAATTTCTAACATGTCGCTATAAAATTGTGCCAATCGCCCAAAACTCACCAACTTACATGACTATATGGTAAAAAAGATTTTCAGGGTTGTAATAAAAAAATTTCCAGGTCTATATTTGGTGAAAATTTGACCCAGAAATTCAATTTTGATTAAATGGGCACAAATTTTGTGGAAAAACCTTTAATGAGGATTTTATCTATATGTATAATTTTTGTCTCATGATTAATCCCTTCTGATTCTCGGTAAAAAACTCATACTTGCGCATTAACTGCATGAAAGTGTGATTAATCGCCAAAACTTGCAAGCAAACAGATTTTTTTGTAACTAAAATTTGATAATGCTCGCCAATGGCAGATGGGTAATATTAAATTGATGTATAATATTCGTTGATAGTTATTTTCATACGCAGAAAGCAAAAAATTTAGTATTTGTAATAATGCAAACAATTTTTATCACTTCTTCACTAGCTGGGAGCAAACTAATAGTCGCCAAATAATTTAGAATAGTGCCCTAAATAACGCTACAAAAAATAATTGTAGTGTTAGGTTTTTATGCTAGTTCACGAAGTTCTAAATTTTATTTCTGGTTTTCCACTTGCTCCTTGCTAATTGAAAAGTATCTTGTTTCCATAAATACAAAGTATTTATATATTAGTAAATGACATCCACTAAAACCGGGAAGTAATTTATCCTCTTCGTTGCAGGTACTTTATACAATATGTTAAGTCAGAATAATATTCCTAATTGACGCATGTTGAATTTGGGGCACTTTTTCGTTAGCCTGGCGAAAACAAAAAATCGCCAAATGTAGAATGTAGCCAAATTTGTTTGGTTCTTTCGTCTGCACTCGGCCAATGGAAAAGAAATGAATTTATTGCTTGTACAGTGTTTTTCCATAAATATTGTATGTAAGTGTGCAGAAGAGGCGTTACTTCGAGTACAATCTGTCATTTGATCGAAATTCTAAATTAAAAGCTCGCATATATCTTTCATACAGATATATACTAGTGATATTTTGCTTTGGCGACTTATTTTATGAGATCATTTCATCATCATAATGAGGAATTTGTTTTGGCTATCTCGCCCTGTTTTTTTCACTAAAATGTTTGACTAGGTGACAAATAAAAGTCGCCAATGTAAATTATCGCCAATGCCAAATTTCAATTATGTAATTCTTTACATTTCCAAGATACCATGAAAATACATTTGCAAAAAAAATTTAACGAGACCTATTAATTGAGTTTTGAAGACGCATAACAAATTTTTTTTCCCTTTAGCTTGTTTTTATGAATAATCATGTTCACAGATCATTCCAAATGTAGTCTTTCCTCCTCCCTAATTAATGGTAGTCCGAAATGTCTTCAGAATCTCCACCATTCAGTAAGCTTTACACCCTCCGTCAGAATTCCTTACAATATCTGATTCAGATTTTTATGATGTTTACTGTGAATGGGTAGGATTGATAGGATCGAACTCGCAACGTTAGAGTTTGTACCCGAGTAACATAACCGCTATACAAAAGTAATTACTCATATATGGTGGATGTTATTTGGATTATTAAGCTTTCTCTACACCTACCAATCACTCCGACACAAAGGTTTCGAGATTAGAATACTTTAACATTCACAATATTTTGTTTTATAAATTTTTTAACAATTATATTATTTATAGCAGTAAGTAATAAGATACAATATTTCAAAGGATAGCATTTTTTATTTTATTTGAGAAAAACATATTTATATCTTAAAATGTTAATTATTCAGCAAGTTAATTCTCTAAATGTCGTTTAGAATTATATTGTTACGTTTTTAGCGTAGCGGGTTCGGATTGAATGGACTTTATATGAGGACAGCACAAACAAATTTATTTACAGCTATTTACAGGTATATACAAGATGACTTGGGAAAAGTAAAACTTCAGAAAGCACAGTCCAGCAATAATCAGTCACTTACAGCGTAAATACAAGTATTACGCACAATAAACACGGTTTGCAAAGCAGCTATAGTATAGCACAGCAACAGTCAATCACAGCGAGCTCAATAACACAGCGTT
>JAOUZG010053475.1:0-11797 GCA_026289955.1 Argiope argentata | reverse complement strand
GCGTTATGCATGCAAAAAAATTATAGGTTTTTGTAATAGGATATTTTTTGAACTAATGTGTATTCAAAAGTTTTTTAAAGATATTTTCTTGCATTTAGAATATTTTCTGTGAAGGTATTGGATATTATACTTAAATACAAAATTTTTTAAATTGAATTTTACTATGAATACAAATTTAAACCTGTTAATTTTTAAGAAAAACAATTCTTTTTTTAAATGTACTTGTAAAATTCCAACATAGTGTTAGTATACTTGTAAATAGTTCGGCTGAAGACATTTTATTTTCGGCATTACAGAAGAATTCTCTAATGCCAATTCATCAGATTGGAAATTCTTTATTTAACAGTTTTTCACTAATTTTCTGGGCTAAACTGAAACCTCAACCATTGAAATCACATGATCGATAGAATCACATGATCATTTGAAATCCAATGACCAGTGAAATCATCGATCTATTACAATTGTATTGCAATGACTTGATCCTGTCCGATCAAAAACGGGTAGAGATTAAACACAAATGCTTTATTTACAGTTTATATACAATAAATTATTATTTACATTTAATAGTGTAATAATAATTTACAATAAATTATTATTACACCATTAATAACCATTATTATTTAATTATTTGTATTAATCATAATTAACAATAAAAGGCAAATAAAATAAAAAAATTTCTTTGTTGAGCTAAAAAGGAATTGGTGAAATCATTGGTGAAGAGAAAAGGAATTGGTGAAATTATTAGGTGAAGGTGAAGATTGCGAGTTCGACTCTTGCGAAAATCAGCAGGTTTTGGAAAAATTATTTGTATTAATCATAATTAATAATAAAAGGTAAATAAAATAAAATAATTCTTTGTTGAACTAAAAAGGAATTGACTTAATTTTTAAAAAAATATTTCCTGTTTGTATGTGTAAAATATAAATGGAATAAATAAATCTACACCATAAAGCAAATATTTTTTGATTTATTAGAAAAGAATAAAATTTACAATCAGCAGGGATGGTAATCACTGTCCTCTGTTTCGAATAAACTCCTTCAAGTCCCTGCCTTCTCTTCCCTCAGGACCTTCACATTTTCCCAGAATGTGAGCCTCAGTTTTAGCTCTGAACATCCATTCAGTTGTGGAATCACATTCAATAGGGTTGCCTATTGTAAAAGAAAACATACTTGCCTTAATTCAGATTATGTAATCTATATAAATAAAAATGAATCGCGAAATGTGTTGCTAAGCACAAAACTAAAGAACGGTTCGACCGATTCGGCTAATTTTTTGTTTAACATTTTCGTCAAGACACGAGGATGGTTCTTATGGGGAGAAGAAATGAAAAAACTGTGAGAAAAAAAGTTAAAACACCACTTTTATTATTTTCCCTTCAAAAATCTTTGTTTCCTTCCCCCACACCAAATGAGTAAGATAAAAGGAAGTAATAGATTTTGATTTGTTGAGAAAAAATACTCGAAGTCAGTTAGTTTTCATTTATAGATAAAGGGAAGTTTAAAAAAGAAAGAAAATAATTGCTTTTATGCAGCTGATTATACTGATTAAAATCATTTTGTTCATTTTTATTTGATGATGTTTCATTTTTTAATGTTTCTATTGATTGTGTTCTGATATAAAGTTGCTTTTTTTGTTGTTCTTAAAGATAAAAATTATTTTTATATATAAATGAGGCATGCAGAGCTCTTAATGTGCTTATTTTATTCTTGAAAAGAATTATGCATTAAACGGTTCTCTTTTTTTCTTAGTGTTTAGTCTGTATGGATATTTAATCTATGCCTGCCCAAAATAAAGTCTGGGCAGGTAAGAAAAGAATGAAGGGAAAAAAGGATTAGTCGACAGAAAAAGTAATGAAGAAAAAACTGACATTTTTAGATATCATGTCCTTTCGAGTCCTAAGATTACTTGGCACCATCAGTACTGAACTCAAATCATTGTTTTCAAATTGCAGATCTTAGTTATACGAGGTACTTCTTCTTCTTCTGTACAGCCGACCACCCCTCCACCCCTGAACGCAACAGTATCGAGAGAATTTGTTGCGGCCGACTGTGGGCTGTAGCAATGTCCATCCTTACATTGACCGAATCTGTCAAACTAATATTCTCTGCGAGATAATTGACCCCAAAGTGGTCATAAACTGACCACCTCCTCCTCTACAAACTTTCAAATAGTTGGAAAAAAACTGACAATTTTAGACATCATGTTCTTCAGAATCCCAAAATTACTTGGAGCCATTAGTACTAAACTCAAGTTATTATTTTTAACTTGCAGATGTTTTCTATGATCGGAGATTTCTGTACATTCCTTTAAATATTGGTAAGCAGTACCGATTCCTCCCCAAATGCATTTATTTTCCTGCATTCTGCCAAATCTTTGGAAAAATGCAGAGGATCTCCCATGTCCTGATATAATTTGGATTACTTGTGGATGGTATCTTCTTATTTTTATTTCTGGATTAGGAATAAAATCGTAAGTTACTCTTCCTTTTTTGGACATATACCATCTGTCAAACCATTGTAGCTTAATTTCTTCTCTCAGTTTCATTTTAAGACACCATTTAATTTGGGGGCAATTATATCCACACTCTATTTATGTGCCACCATCTTCGCATTTTGATCTGCCTTTTCGTTACCATATCTCAATAGAGGCCTTAACCCAACTCAACTCTATCCACTTGTTAAGTTTTACTCTTTTTATCTTTTCTTTTATCGTCCATATGTCCTTATTACAATTGTGAAATGATTGAATGCCTTGTAGAAATGACAGAGAATCTGAAAAAATCGAGCACTTCTGTCCGTCCGTCAACCTTTCATAATATTCTACGGGCATCTTTAACGCTTGCACTTCTGCCTGGAAACTTGTGGCATGATTCGATAATTTAACAAGGCTTCTATCGATTTTTATCGATATTACTATTGCAGTTCCTATTTTAATTTCATCTTTTCAACCATCTGTAAAAATTTCTATTATATCCATATTTAATTTGAAAACCATGAATAAGCCATTCTGCAGAGTGTTGTAATACTAGGTACTGTAACTGTTCAGAAATACAGAAATTCTAATTCATTATGATCAAATGTGACAAGAAAACTCCGAATTATTATATATGTATTGATTAACCCCGATAATTGTTTACTTAAATTATTCAGAATATTCACCTCTAACATCAAAAACACTAAGCTGTCCCCAGATTGGTTTGAAGGCCTGTTCTTGCAAGCGTGCTATTCCATTCGTCCTAAGTGAGAGTTCCTTTAAGGCTGGCATATCGGTAAATAGGTCATCTGGTACACTTGTTAAGGCGTTGTTGCTAAAAAAGAAAAGAGTAAGTTACGGTTTGGAACAATTGCACTACGTTATCTAAATAGAACAGTAGAAGACTAATAAATTGTTGTCTCACCACAGTAACCGATTAACAGGTGTTGTACTGTCAATAGAGTTGGCTTTAAATGTTCAATTCATAAATTCATTTTTCAACTAAAGAAGATGTTAAATACATTACGTGATTGTATATCTATATTACTATTATAAATGCGAAAATTTGGATGTATGGATGATATTAGTCGGTTCCATCAAAACAGCGAGCCGAAATTGGATGAAATTTACCACAGAGATAGATTATAGTCTAGAATAGAACATAAGCTACTGTTTATAACGACTAATTGAGTGGATATTTTTTTATTAATTGAAAACTAACTTTTCCTTCAAAAACCTTCATTTCTCCAACACCAAATGAAAAAGAATTCGATTTTTTTTGCTTTGTCTGCACTCGAATGAGGTGAGGCTTAACATATTTTCGACCAATTATTTCAAACGATTCTATTTATTTTCTTAGTGTTTCAAGCATTTAAAACTTAACATTGTTAATTAATCGATCTTTTGAATTCCTGATGAAGGACTTTTGAAATAAAATAAAACATAATGAAGGACATTAAATATTTCTATTATGCATTGCGTTACCCCAACTGATGTAGAAAATTCACGCTTTGCGTTGTCTCAATTGACGCTGAAATTCCGGCATGAACAATATGTATTCTTGACTTGATTTGGTTTTGACCAGACTAATCAGCAAAATGATTTTGAATAATTGGTTTGTTGTTTTGTTTTATTTCAAGCACACACTATAAATAGTTTTTAGATTAGTTGTGTAGGTTAAGATTTGATATACAGCCATTTGGTGCTTTGCGAGGTTGGTAATTTTTCGTTAGCGCTTTGTATGGGTTTACATTGCCGTCTTTTTTTTGTGAGTGTGTGTATTAATATAATTCGATCTTTCCTGTTCCTCTCTTTTGATTTTTTTTCGCTGTACGTATTTCTTCAGCCTACTTGCATTATTTTCTATTAAATTTTTTTGAGCGCATTCCATATTACTGCTTTAATTGACTTTTTTTTTCTATATTTCCGTTATTTTGCTACAGGGCGATTGGAAATGCTATTAATACAGTTCGCACCACATTCGCCCATTTCGCAAAAAATTGGAGGGTAAACTATTTTTTTGGCAAAAATGACTGTATATCAAAGCTCCTTTGTGGAGGTTTTGTAATTAAAATGTATTTTTGTTAGCTATATACTTTTCATATATGCTTATAGTGATATATTTCCTGTTATGATTTAAATTAATTAAGACAAATAATGAATGAAAAAATATTGTTCTTACATGATAAATTAGAATTTGCAGTCTTATATTTCATCTTTTATATTTACACTGAAGTGAGAAAAGTCATGGGAGGACTGTTAATATCGTGTCGGTCCTCCTTTTGCCCGGCGAAGTGCAACAACTCGACGTGTCATGGAGTCCACAAGTCGTTGGAAGTCCTCTGCAGGAATATTGAGCCATGCTGTCTGTATAGACGTCCATAATTGTGAAAGTGTGGATGGTGCAGGGGTTTGGGCACGAACGGACCTTACGATGATGTCCCATAAATGCTCGATGGGATTCATATCGGGCGGTCTAGGTGGCCAGATCATGCGCTGGAATTGTCCGGAATGTTCTTCAATCCAATCGCGAACAGTTCTGGCCCGGTGACAAGGCGCATTGTCATCCATAAAAATCCCATCGTTGTGTGGGTACGTGAAGTCCAAGAATGGCTGCAAGTGATCTGCAAGCAGCTGAACATAACCATTTCCAGTCAATGATCGGTTCAGTTGCACCAGAGGACCGAGTCCATGCCATGTAAAAACAGCCCACACCATTAGGCAGCCACCACCAGCTTGAACAGTGCCTTGCTGATAATTTGGGTCCATGGTTTCGTGGGATCTGCGCCACACTCGAACTCTACCATCATTTCGTAACATCTGAAATCGTGACTCATCTGACCACGCCACGGTTTTCCACTGGTCTAGGGACCAGTCGATATGCTCACGAGCCCAAGAGAATCGCTGCAGGTGATGTCGTGCTGTCAGTGAAGGCACTCGAGTCGGTCTTCTGCTGTCATAGACCAAGGAAGACAAATTTCGCCGCACAGTCCTATCGGACACGTCCCTCGTACGTCCCACATTGATTACTGCAGTTATTTGACGAAGTGTTGCGTGTCTATTAACATTGACCATTCTACACAGCCGTCGGTGGTCTCGGTCGTTAAAAGCAGGTGGTCGCCCACTGCGCTGTCCATGATGGGATGGAATGCCTGAAATTTCATACTCTCGTCACACTCTTGATACTGTGGATCTCGGAATATTGAATTCACTAACGATATCCGCAATGGAATGACCCATGCGTCTAGCTCCAACTAACATTCCACGTTCAAAGTCTTTTAATTCTCATCGTGCCGCCATAAATCACGAAAAACCTGTTCACATGAATAACTTGAACACAAATGAAACCTTATACTTTTTCACTGCGATACTACTGCCATCTGTATATTTTCATATTGCTATCCCATGACTTTTGTCACTTCAGTGTATATTTTTTATTTAATTACTTTTAAGACTCGGTCTATAAAACTGCATGCCCCGGTATTTTCGCACGCTCCGATTGAAGGAATAAAAACCCTTAATGCATAGCACATTCTTTAAAAAAATACTTAAATTTCATGATCATAAGACTACACGTATCAAAAAAATCTGTACCAAAATCACATTATTAAAAAAAAACTGAAGAGAAAGATTTTGATTTTTTGATTATTTTTTTGCATTTACGCTTTTGTAAAGTGATGTAGACAGACTCATCTTTTATGATAGATTTTTGTAGAAATTATACCTTCCGCGGTAGAATAAAGCGAAATTTTAAAATTGCGCAAGTTTCTTCTATTTGACCACGCAACTGCTAAAACATGTGTACATGAATACTCCATTTACCTTGGGAAATGAAAGAAGCTCACATGTATTCTACTATTCTTCTGAAATTATCAATAATCTTATGCATTTGGAATCCATGGAGCACGATTGAAATTACTTTTTGCTTTGACTTCTGTTTTCTTACGTCTATATTGCATGTGGAAACTTTATTTTTTATATATGTTATTTGCTTTTGGGTTACCAAGAACTTCCTTTGTATATAATTGTATAAATAACTGGCCGAAAACATGTTAAGCCTTAATCATTAGTCGATGAGGAAAAGAAGATTTTTGGGGAGAAAGTTAGCTTTTAATTAATAAAAAATTAACCACTCAGTTAACTAGAATAAAAAGTAACGTAGTTTATTATCTATCTCTGTGCTAAATTTCATCCAATTTCATCCGGCCATTTTAGCGTGATTGACTAACATCATCTATTCGTCCATCCATCCAAACTTTCACATTTATAATTGTAGAACACATGTGAACTTCTTTCATTTCACAAGGTAAACATGTTTTAGCAGTTGTTTGCTCAAACAGAAGAAGCTTGCGCAGTTTTAATTTTAAATTTTAAAGTGAAAAATCGCCGTAAAAAGTAGAATTCCGCCAAATATCTTTGGCGATCTTTCGCTGGCGCTCGTCTAACGGCAAAGTACCGGTGTTTTTTTTCTCTATATGCTGCAGCACTCATCGAAACCTTACGATTGGAAACATTACTGCTGCTGTTGGCACTACATTCGGCCATTTCGCTAACATTTGGCGGCAAAATATTTTTTGAACAGAATCATTATGATACGGTTTGATGATATTTTACATTGTGATCAGACCGCCAGTTCTCATACATATATATCATAATTTCCTCTCTTACGAAGTCGGGGTAGTAGCTGGTTTAACATATGTCATTATATCATTCACATTTAAATATATTACCTCTCGAAGCACTAAAACTTCAAAGCAACTCAGTTGCTTGGTAAAGATTGAAACCAGAGCATTTTTTTGACTTGTCTCAGTACAAAACTTACTCAAATTCCAGTTCCTTCAGACGATTGGCGGATTTTGGTAGCATGCTTCTTATAATTGGACCAAATCTGTTTCCGTGTAGTCCCAAAAATTCCAGATTGCTGAGGTTCTCAAAGGCACGTTCGCCAAGTTTCACGATTCCGTTATTGGACAAGGTCAGATGAGTCAAAGAAGGTGGGGCTATCTTAAACCAATTATCATGCACTTTGTCAATGGCGTTGAAGGACAAGTCCAGCTCTCTCAAACGTCTAAAATGGCTGACAATGATTTCATTTGGCGCGTTCTCTTCAGATAAACTGGCAGTTATAACTAATACCTGGAACGGAGTGAAAAAGAAGTCAACCAATTTTAATAAAGAAGCAAAATTACTACAGAAAAGAATTGGTTAAGGATAGTGAACATGGTTTTAAAGATTTTTCGAAAAATAAAAAAATATCTTTTTTTATATTAGTTTTATGCGCAAAATGTAATTTATTAAAATTTTTTCTGAAAATGCTTTTTTCCGTTGTTTTTACCAATGTCACTTTTCAAGCCCACTGACAGACCTGTCAGCAATTTAAGCCAATTGCGCATCTCTTGTTTTTCAGTAGCACTAACTGGGTCAAGAGTACGACTTTGCTACATACACTTCGCTACCAATTTTGAGGGGAGGACTTCATTCTTCTTCATATCGTAATTTAAATTCGGAACAGAGAACTCAGACTCAATACCCCCGGTGGCATTACTGTCGAGATTGAGGGCTTTACGACCCAGAAAGATTTTTAATCTGTGCCAGCCACCATACACACATAAGGAGAGTCTTTGGCTGGTGGATTCGAATTCACAGTTGTGTCAGTGGTGATCGTTCTCTATTCCAGATCTCAATTACGATCTGTGGATAAATGAATGAAATGCATGAATGAAGTCCGCCCCATAAAAAGGGTTTGTGGTTGGTGTGAGCTAGAAGTCAGAATTTTGCCTTCGCGTACTCAAGGGTCCACCCTCTCAGAAGCTACTGCACTCCTCCTTCCATTGTAAAGCGGGACACGAAAACACAGTTGTAATTATTTAGCAAAAAGTAACTAAAATAAAAAATTTCATTGTAGATCTTAGTAGGAATGGACTGAATTTTTTTTTATGTTACTAGTTCCAGATATTTTTATTTTAAAAATTTCCACGTTATTTTATAAGTAATAAAATATGTTTTGTAATATATATAAAATGTCCATGTTGAGTATTTCTGTATTCTTAATTAATGCAGTCAAGTTCCAATTCAACAAGCATTATTTTATTCGGTGTAGTTTAGCCTTATGTTTAAATTTCAGATGTAATAATAAATCAAGGAGATTCACACATAAGGAGCATAACTGGGCTAGATTTCTGAAATAATATAAATTACACATTTCCCAGTATTTGGAGCTGTAAAATGTTTTGTTGAGGTCTTAAATTAAGATCCCGATTTTATAATCAAACAGATGTAGCTTCTCTAAAGTTCCATTTCTCATATTCCCCAGGCGCGTATTAAAGCTAATTTCACAATATTACTTTACCAATATCCACATCAGCAATCAGCATTTATATTTTCTTTCTGAAATAGTTCTTCATAGAGAGAGCTACTTTGAGATAGACATCATAATTTTGTGCTTGAAGGGAAAGGGTTGAGGCTGAAGTATACTCCTCACCGCATGACAACAATCAAAATTATGAAATCTATCATAAAGTGGGTCCCATCTCTTGTCAAAACGGGATATTAATATTGTGATGCCTTCAGATAAGTGACAAGTAGAGATATAGCAAACTGCGTTCCCATAGGGAAAGCAAGGGCAGATGGCGGAGGAATTATTAGAATGCAGACCCCTGGTATGCAAATTTAAGTACCGCAGCCAAGCTAATGTGGCTGGGCGACTATTGGGGTCTGCACTGACCTGAAGCTGAGTTGAGAACAGACAGCGAAGGAAAAAAGCAGATGTGTTCCTGTCAATAGATAAAAGACGCCCACCCTTCAAGCCGGCACAATGGGTATCAGCAGCAGATGGCATTCCAGTCTTTTTGAGAAAAGGCAGCAGACTAGACGGAGCCAAGACGTCTCTTTGCTGGTCATTTTCCCCCTCTTTTGTGATTGGAAAGATAACTAAGGTCAAATGATGTAATGAAAGCTAGGAATTATCCTGTTTGGTCATTTGCCACCGATTGCCGGCTTTTGAGACCGAGATAAAAAGGGAACCGACTGGAGGTGGGAGGAGGAAGCCAACAGAGAGGGCGGACTGAGGAAGCCAACTGACGAAGTGGCAGCTAGTGATTGGGGCTAGAATTCAGCTTGTAATTCTGTGTAAAATTCTCAGGAGAGAATTTGGAGTGTCCGTAGGCAACCACGCCCTGTAGCTGAGCCCACGTGAAGTTCATCGTTGGCTTTTAAACTTTTGCGTCCTGAATGAGGGGGGAAAGCTTATCCGGGATTTGGGGACACCTTCAATTAGTTGAACAGCTGTCTTCTGAATTGCTCTTCCAGCCAGTTCATCCCCTTGTGTTCCTAAAAACCAGCAGGTTAATCGACGAGAAGAGAATCCCGACCTCGGGCTGAATCCTGCGGGAGTTTCCAAAAATCCATCATATCTCTTCACCTCAGAGATACTTTACTTATCTTAAACACAGCATCTTTCCCTAGGGGAACTGTGAATTGAATTACTTATGTGCTTGTAAAATCATTAATCAAGAAGGTGTGCTTGTGCGAAATATATATGTATTATAGCTGGAAATAAATAGATTTTTCTATTTCTCCATGACCTGAGTTTGTCTTTGGCCCAACTCACCAGTAGCCCCGGCCAAAACGTTACAATATTACTGAATTAAACAATTCATGGAGGAAACCAATACCATTTAGTTCCATCTTTATTTACCACATAGTCGTTCGATATTTACTCATTCCAGCAAAAATTGTATGATATCTTGTGTAACCCAATTATTATCATGAAATCTGTAACTCAAATCATGAAATGTCTCGTGTAACCCAAACCATGAAATCTCCAACCATCTGGTCTTACCATAGCAGATTTTTTTCAGAATTGATATACAAATAAATCTCTCTAAAGAAGGTTAGAATTTGGAAATTTTTGTATTAATATCCCCTAGTTCTGTTGTTTCATATGGCATTTGTTATGGACAAGTTCGCTGAGGTAGTCAGCGATCTACGCCTAATCAGTGTCTCTTGTTTTGTAATAGATCTAATTAGGGCCAAGAGTATGACTTTTGCTACTCACTCATTACATTCGCTTGCACAGCCAATTTTTAACGGGGGATGTCATATTTACACACCTTACAGATAGAACACAGAAGAACAACCATGCCCGAACCGGGACTCGAACCCGAGATGCCCAGATCACGGGGAAGACGCGTTACCTCTATCCCAGGATGTCAACCCTTTCATACTTTTACTAGAATTGAGAAGTCGCAAGCCTGTAGGTTCAGAATAAGTATTTCAAAGCCTTTTACTTTGCATCATAAACAGAAAGTAGAAAAATTAACAGAAACAAATCAATAAATTTTAATTGTTATCTGTCTTACTTCTAATTTATCCTCCAAACCCTTCAAATCCAATCTTCCTTGTGATTGTTTAGTGTCCAGTTCGCTATGAGAAATGTCCAGTTTAACGACATTCCATCCATTGAAAATGTCAGCTGGCAGGGTTCCAAGAATCATTTCATCAAGCTGGACTTCGAGTCTCCTGTTCTTGTCTATGACACTTAGAGCGTCTCTCAAATCCTGTATGGAAGCCTCGCTACAGGAGAGTTCGAAGTCCACATCATCTTCTACAAAGTCTTCTTCACATCCACATGCAGCTGGTAACCTATCAGAGTTTGGGCATATGTCTGACAGAGCTGGTAGGATCAGGCCCAGGAGCAACAAAAGGACAGAGCAAGTCTTTGTTGTCATTGTGATGAAAATTTTATGCCTGAAAAAAAATTTTTTAAGCATTTTTCTTTATTTTATCACAAAGTTTTCACCCCAAAAAGTCTTTTTCAACCCCTCCCTCGTAGATTTGCTACATTGATAGTTAAAATTTATCAAAATTATATTGACGAGTAGTGAGAGATTACAGATCAAATTAATCCTTTTACTAAGACAGATGTAAAAGCAACATATTTAGAACGATGTTCCTGTGAGCTGTATCATATTTACCGAATTGATAATTAACAGAAGTATTACCAAATATTTCTATTAATTATTAGAATTCTATTAATTATTAGAAAATTTATAGAATATTTACCAAATAGAAAATTAATAGTATTACCAAATATTTCTATTAATTACTAGAATTCTATTAATTATTAAAAAATTAATAGAATATTTACCAAATATAAAATTAACGGAAGTATTACCAAATATTTCTATTAATTACTAAAATTCTATTAATTATTAGAAAATTTAAAGAATATTTACCAAATAGAAAATTAATAGTATTACCAAATATTTCTATTAATTACTAGAATTCTTTTAATTATTAGAAAATTAATAGAATATTTACCAA
>JAOUZG010053459.1:11243588-11313041 GCA_026289955.1 Argiope argentata | reverse complement strand
TACTTTTAATTCATCCAATCAGGGCCAAGTAAATTTTTAAAAACTTGTAGTAGATGATATTTGATGTTAATACAGTTTTTCAACTATTAATTAGTTAATTTTGTATTAATTAATTACAAACTAACTCACTCACTTCTATAGTAGTTTTTTATAGTAGTTATGATTGTTAGGTCGCTATAGCCTGGTTGGTAGGGCGTTGGATTCGCATCTCTTGGGCTGCGAGTTCGAACCTGGTCGCAATGTTCTCCATGTCGAGAGTTATACCACTGGGGGTACTGAGTCAAAGGTGATCATTATTCGGGTGCTCATGGGTCCATACCCTCAGAAGCTACTGCACCCCTCCTTACATTGTAAAGTGGAACACGAGAACAATAATTGTAATTATTTAATAAAAAGTAACTAAAATTTAAAAAAATCCTAATATGCAAAGTAGGAATTTATTTTTTAAAAAAATGTTTTTTATATAACTTGTTGTCTTAATTTTAATATTTGCAAAAGTACGCGTTTGAGTCGTCTAATTGAATAATGAAGTTAATTTAAATTTCATTACAGTAATAAAAATTTTAACATATTGCGTATCTAGTTAAAAATTAAAAATTAGTAAAACGGAGAAAAACATTGGAGAGGAAATGAAGTTGGTATCACCAAAAAACATTTCAAAAAATTTAAGGTTGTATAAAAATTATTTGTATGATATAGTAATTTGGTGATGTGGCCGAAAAACATCGCTAACTTTCTTAAACTTTAATTCAAATACTTTAATCCGTTCTTTGACTTCAAACAACGCGATTTGACCAGCTTCTTAAATTGAAAAGCATGTGTGTTAAATTTCATTTGAAAATTTGGGTACTTTTCTGTAAGCCAGGCGCAAGCGAAAATCGCGAAATTTTTTTTGGCAGAATTTAAAATTATTTGGCAGCTTTTCGCTTTAAAATTGCTGTAAGAAATTAGGCGGTATGTTACATAAATGGGCGATTTTTTCGCTTGCGCCTGGCTAACGGAAAAATACCAAAATTTGTGAAAAAAAACACACCCGAGAATTTGTTCAAAAGATGTACAAACAGAAATTCATCTTTATATAAGTATATAGATATGTAGATAGATAGAGATTAATAATACTTAACTAAATTTATTCCAAAAAACATTTGATAACATTTAAAAACAAGTAAAAGGCGAACATGTAAGAAAAACAAGTACGTACAAAAAATTTAAGATAAATCTTTCAATCAAAACTTCTTTCTGAAAATAAAAAGCAATTAAAATAATCAATAAAATACCTAACTGCACCTTTTACATTAAAAATCACTTATTAAGATTGATTTACCATAAATATCTTTAATTTAGTATAAAGAGATAAGCAGAAAAAGAGGAATATTAATAATCAAAGCACTTACAACAAATTATTATGGATTATCACTTTAAGATAATAATACTTTAAGGCTTCTTAAACAAATGATCAAATTATATGAAAAACTTAAATTATCTTAAGGTCACTTTAAAATAATTTGGGAATGCAAAACACAGAGGAAAATTACTTAAGAACCCGTCAAATTTTCTATAAAAAATTAGATATTTATCTTTTTTAGCTAAAACTATATCGTAATAAACAATTAATTAATTAATTACCACTAAATGTAGTTAAATAATAAATTAAATTATATCAAACCATATCTACTTCTTGTCCTAAATCATATCGTAATAAATAAATAATTAATTAATTATCTCTAAATATAGTTAAATAGTAAATTAATTTTTAGACAATAATTTAAATGAATTTCTTTTTTAATAAACCAATATGAAAAGCAAAAATATTTTAATACTTCATTTTAAAAAAGAATGTCCCTTAAAAAATAATTAAGACTTTATTCTTCTTCCAAATTGAAGAAAAAGATTTTCTTGCGTCAAAATTTAAATAAACAATTTTATTAATCAATTATTAAAGTATTGTGAAATAATTGAAAACGATAAATAACATCCGGAAGTGAAAAAATATACGAATCTTCATTAGATTAAACTTAATCCAACCACTTCTTTTGTTTGCTTCATTTTGAGGCACAAAATTATATAAAATTTTTGCTTTCAAAAAGTCAAATTTGATACAACATTAATTTATTTTATTTAATATTAAATATTCATATGCAATTATTTTTTGCATTAGGTGCTCCTCTGGAGGCTACAATAATCCTTCACATTTTTAAAAATTACCCACGCAAGAACTATTGGTATCTTGATCGGAAGATGATTATCAAGGTTCTTCTTGATTGGTTGACTGTATATAAGCATGAAAAGCAAATGATGAAAAGTATGATGGTAAGTAAAAGAAAATAATTCTTAAAGAGTCATTTATTTGTAATGATGTTTTTAAATCTAATTTAAATCTTGATTAAGTGGAAACAAATAATAACATAACTGGAAAAATGAACATAACTGGAAACGAATTTAATCACGCGGCCAGAGACATCAAATAAATGTCTTCGGTGGGTTTTTTTTTTTTTTTTTTTTTTTTTTTTTGCATTTTGTAAATTGTATTGAATTTATTTTGAGAACACAATGCATTATGGAAATCCTGTAGTTAAGCAAAAATATATAAAATATTAATGTTAAAAATGAAAAATGTTATAATATTAGATCTTGGAAAGATGTTTAAAAAACGTGACGTCAATTTTGACTCTCGTCTCCAGTCACGGGTTAATTTAACCTATTTTAACTTCAGGCTAAAATGTTATATTATTTCATGATCCAATTTCATCTTTTTATCATGTCAGAGCATGATGTTGTGTTTTGGGATGAGGTTTGTGACGTCAACAAAAATGCGCAGGCGAAATTTTTTTTATTATCTGCACGAGTATCTCAAAAAATCAGCTTTTAATAACACGTTGCCGTCGCATTTACAAAAGCTATGATTTAAAAAAATAAGTTAATCACTACAGCCAATAAAAGCTAGAAAAATGTCATTTTGAGCACATGATTATATGAAGCTAAATAAATAGGAAATGCGATATATTTTTTAAAACAATCAATGCAAGATAAAGTTTTTTTTGGATCGTTTGCGATATCAAAGTGACTCATTCGATGAAACAATTAAAATGAATAAAAAATATAATTTAACTCGCACGAGCGCGTGGTGCTTGGCCGTTCAAGAAATGATGTTCTGACATGATGCATTGAAATATGCATAGCAGATTTCATTTTAATTTTTTATTTCTATTCATGTTGACCAATCGCATGTCGTTATGCCGCTGGTAATCATTTAAAATAAAAAAAGTCGCCCAGAACTAAGTTGAAAAGTACGATTATGTATCTTTGATAAAAAAAAAACTCGTACAATCGACTGTCTTGAAGAGTAAACAGTGAACTTCCTAGAAACTTCTCAATGGGTGATGCAATTTATTTCCTTTTTTTAATCATTATTTTTCTCCTCTTCGACTTCCTTCCGCTTTGAAGCATTTTATCGCACTATTCGTTTTCTTTTTACTGCTTTTTTGTTTTTGTTACAATGTTTTGATTCATGACTTTATTGAAGCAGCTTACTCACAATTTAGTAAAATTAGCAGCAGTAACCGTCCCAAAACGTTTTTTTTTATCTATACTACTATTATAAATGTGAAAGTTTGGATGGATGGATGGATGGATAATGTAAGTCAATCACGCCAAAACGGCTAAACGAAATTCGATGAAATTTAGCACATAGATAGATTACAGTCTACAGAAGAACATGGGCTAATTTTTATTCCTGTTAATTGAGCGGTTAATTTTTTATTAATTAAAAACTAAATTTCCCGCCAAAAAATTAAAAAAAATCTGAAAACATCTGCCTGAGCTTTTTGAATCGTTTGTTTTTATTTTTCTATTCCCGGTATTCTTTTAATATTATCTTATCAAATGGAATTCTTGGTGATTTATTGTAGGATTTCCCAACAGAAAGCCTTTTCCATCAGAACAAAAATATTTTCAAAAAATTTAATCGTTTGTTTTTATTTTTCTGTTTTCGTTTTTCATTTCAATATTATCTTACTATTCTAAAGGAAGGTTTATTAATTTTATCTCTTATGCTGTTCTTGTGTTAATATAATTCGATCTTTCCTGTTCATTTCTCTTGATTTTTTTTCTTTCTGTACATAATCCTTTTGCCTATTTTCATCATTTTCGATTAAAATTTTAAAAGTACCTTTATAGTTTCAAGTACAGAGCTTTTAAGTAGTTTTTCCCCCCGCGCTAATGATATTAGACGTAACATGTTTTCGACCGGTTATTTCAAACGATTCTGTTTTTTTTTTCGTAGTGTATGATAAATTTAAAATTAAATATTGTTAATTAATAGATCTTTTGAATAAAAATTAAGTAAATAAATTGAAATTAAAATTTCCCAATCTGCATTGCCTTACCCCAAATGTGCTTAAAATTCACGTCTTTGCGTTGCTCCGATTGAAAATGTATGCATGCATACCGTTTTGGTAACATTTTACATTGTGATTAGACTATCAGTACTCACATATGCACATCGAAATTTCCACGCGTACGAAGTCGCGGGTAAAAGCTAGTACTCTAATAAATTTGTTAGGCCAGAGAGTACTTCACATGAACTGGCATACAATAGTTGTTAGGGCAAACCAAGATTTCACCGAAATTTTAAACAAAATTCACTTTTTAAAAAGTATAAAATTCCTTTACCTGTTTATATTAAAATATTCAGCAACATACTTCTGAGTCACAGACTCAACAGAAAGTAGTTTAAAATTGTAAAATAATTCCTTTCAATTTACTAGAAAAAAGAACGTTTATTATCCAACATCAAAAACGACGGAAGTGTTTACATAAAAAAAAAACCTCTTTTTTAATAGAAGATGCCAGATTCACAAGTCTTAAAACAAAATTATTAATTCAACGATGCTTGCTTTTACCAGTGCTGCCTTTTATGTGAACCTAACATTAATAACGAAATATTAGCTTTTGGCATAAATTTGGCATTTTTATTGTATCTATCGTGTCATCGTTGGCGAGTTATTTGGCGATTAATATAACATAAGTTAGTAGTAGCCGAAAATCGAATAAGTTTTTTAGACACGTTTTTTTCAACCGACTGAAAACAAAACTGCACTTGTAGTCACAAAATCCCATGCCAAGATTGATGCATTTAAATCACTGCGTTTTTGAATTATTACTTTTACATGTTTCTAAACGTTAAGACTGACTGACCGTCAACTTGTTGTAGGCTTTCGCTCAAAATTTGAGGTGTTGCTCTTTCTGGATGTTAAATCTATGTACTGAATTTTATCTATGTTGATCTCTTCATTTTGTAGTTATCGCGTAAACTTTTAGTCGAACACCAGGACAAATGGATTTATGCAGATCAAAGAAAGAGTAAATCCATTGCTTAAAGAATTTTTTTCCCCAAAATTTGATAGAAATCTGATAATTTGGTGTAGTGTCCAAATACAAATTTCAAACATCTAGCTCAAATTGTTTTTTAGTTAACTTTGTCAAAAACAGGCAGATATTTTCGGAAAATGTGTTTTACGAACTCGAGAAGATCTAAAATGTGGAGATTCTTCGAAATTATTGAGTTTGAATTTTTTGAAGATTTTTAAACTCTGTCTATACTACATATATAAAAAAGTGGGAAAAAATGCTGATTTCCTTTTTTAAATAAAAATACCTTCATATATTACCCATAACGTCTGATGAAAAAATGTTGTCTATATAATATGCAAAAAAAAAAAAATCACAATCAATGAAAGATTAAAATGAACTCAGTTATGCATATCTCAATGTATCATGACAGAACATCATTTCTTGAGCGGCCAAGTCAACACGTGCTCGTGCAAGTTGAATTATATTTTTATTCATTTTAATGCTTTCACTGAATGAGTCACTTTAGTATTGCAAACGATCCAAAAAAACTTTGTCTCGCATTGATTGTTTTAAAAAGCATCACACTTCCTATTTATTTCATTTCATATAATCACGTGCTCAAAATGACATTTTTCTAGGTTTTATTTGAGGTAGTAAATAACTTTTTTTTAAATTAGAGGTTTTGTATATGCAATGGCAACGCTTTATTAAAAGCTGATTTTTTTTGAGATGCTCGTGCAGATAATAAAATCTCAATTTTTCGCCTGCGGATTAAATTTTTTTTTATCTACGGATTTTTGTTAACGCCAAAACCCTCATCCCAAAAAGAACATCAATGTTCTGACATGATAATAGGTAGCAAGAAATAGTTACATTTATATTTTTGTTATGCACCTTCTAAATAAGATATTTTAAGGGAGAGCGCTGAACCAAGATTAATTACAGGAAATGAATATTAATTAGCTTAGTAATGAAAGATTTCTGATGGAATTATTCAAAAGCTAGATACATGACGTTAGATTTAAAATAAAAAAAGATTTAACGTCAGTTGTTTTTCGTATGGGAAGGGGATTATGATTAATTAGGGAAATAAAATGAAAACAGTTCTACGAATCAGAAATCTATCACGAGGATTTGGAAACAATATAAGTAAAATTTCCAATATCTAGATTATCATTACAAATAACTGCACCCATAGCTTGCATCTCATTATTGGGGGAAAAGCGCAGATGTTGCAAGACCGGACGAAAGGTCACGGAATGTGTATAACAACTTCTTTGCGATTCTGTCTTCAGCAAAAACGATGTAAAGCTGCAGTGAATCATTTATTTTATTTGAAGAGTTTTCGTCATAACCAGTGGAAGTGGTCTCCTAGAAATTTTCTTGCTCTCTCCTTAATAAAGATTTGTGTCCACCGATATGCCTAAAAATCAAGATAAAACCATAAAAGCCGAGATTGTTCACAATTTTATTTGAGCCTTTTATGCTTCATTATATAATGAAGCAAATTACAATTGCAGTATGGCTGCCATTTTTCGACCACTTCCATAATATAACGAAGAAAATTAAAATTGCATTGTGGATGCCATTTTTTGCCCATATCTGTTTTAATAAAAATGGATCACAAAATGCGTTGCTAAGCTCAAAACTGGAGAACGTCTCGACCGATTCGGCTACTTTTTATAAAAATATTTTCGTTAAGACATGAGGATGGTTCTTATGGAGAGAAAAAATGAAAAAGCTGCGTGGAAAATAGTTAAAACGACACTTTTCTTACTTTCCCGCCAAAAATATGCATTTCCTTCCCCACACCAACCGAGTGAGATAGCAGGAAGAAATAAATTGTGATTTGTTTAGAAATAAATACGCGAAGTCAGTTGGTTTTCATTCATAGATAACGGGATGTTTAAAAAAAGAAACAAAATAGCTGCTTTTATTATTAGTCTGTATGAATATTTAATCTTTGCCTGCTCAAAATAAAGTCTGGGCAGGGAAGAAAAAAAAGAATAACAAAGGGAAAAAAGGGTTTGTAGAAAGAAAAGTATTGAAGAAAAAAAGGATAGAAAAAAGAAAAGAAGTGTGTTTGTTTGTGTCGCCATTATTTCCACTGTGAGCGGCATTTTCCAGGCGGTTTTAAAACTTTCCCATCTATTGAATACCAATTGTGACTTTATTTGTTTAGTGTGTTTACATTTATGAAAATTTGAATCTCATTATTTTATAAAAATGTAGAATTTTAGACCTTTCCCTCCACCATTTAAGTAAAATATCAATTCCGGGACAATCATTACACGGATAGAGAGAGAAAGATGAGTAGTACTATAAATGAATTATTTGATTATCAAAATTTGTTTGGTTTAAATATATTTTGGTGAAAAACCTGTTATGAGACACAGCTACATAAAATATTATAGGAAAACTTTAGCGAGCATTAATACTGGCGAACCGACTGGTCGCCAAAGGCGGCTGGTTCATAATATTGTGAAAGAAATTACGATTGCATTTCGGATGTCATTTTTCGACTGCTTGACACAAAAATTTAACAAGAGTAAGTTTTTTGTCACGGAAAGATTGACCTCCCTCCCTAAAATGCTAACCCTGATAAATAATTAAGTCAGGTGAATTTTTCGAAATCTTCCCCAGATCACGGGAAATACTTGAAATTTGAATGTAAATAAAACCAATTAAAGAAGGATTATTCATAAATAAAAATTAATCAAAAGCATTGCAACATTAATTTTTTTTCTGATATAAAACTAAAGTAATATCCTCGCATGTGTATTTAATGTCGTATACCCTTTAAGTACTTTTTTTTTAATTTTTTAATCGCAGCTGAGTAAACCTTAAAAATTAAAAGTATGAAAGTTTTTAAACAGTATTTATTAACCATCAATAGCAGGAGAAGAATTAGTTTACATCTAAATAACGAAATCGAATAAACAATGAAGGGTAAATATTTTAAAGAAATTTCCCATTTCGGGACTACCATTCATGCGAGGGTCTTAGCGATAACCTATTTCTTTCTTTCTTTTTTTTCCTTGCATCCGACTGAAATCAGGATGTGTGATAAGCCTTTAAAGGTCATCAGGGAGTCATGACTGTTTTGATGTTTAAAGTGTGTTCTCCAAAGGAAACCAAAGGGAATGGGCTCCCTAAAACTTTCTCGCACACTATCTAATAAACTGGTCATGCAAGAGAAGGTTCTTATTTGGCGCTGGCACGAATTTATCGTGCAATTTTTTACGAGTCATTTGGCGATGAATCCTTGCCATATGTTAACAATTTTCAAAAATCGAATTTCTGTTTTTGACATGTTTTTCTCAACTAATTGAAACAAAAATTTTACGTAAAACTGCTCTTGCAATCACAAATTCTCATGCTAAATTTGATAAATTTAAGTTTTTGAATTATCATATTTGCATGCCTCTGAAAATACAGACAAACATACAGTCAACCGAATGTTGGATTTAGCACAAAATTCTGCAGGTGTTTATACCGTGGACATTAAATTTAGGTACCAAATTTTATCTATCTAGTTTTCTTCATTTTGAAGTTATCAAATTAACTTATATTCGAACAGTCGAGCAAACGGATTTACTCTGAACAGATTTTACTCAAAATTTGACAGAAATCTGAAAAGTTGATGTGAAGACTGTAAAGAAGTCATAAAACTTATCTCCCTTTGAAGAGACACATGTTCGAACGTTGTTACTTCTGGCCCGCGGTGAGACGATTCTTTCCTTTGTTGCGCATCGTGATTCTCCCACTTTGATGTTACCCTCTGGACTCGAATAGAGCCGAGATATTAGACCGCCCATGCGTGTTATGGCCCTTTGAAGAAGGAAACCGTGTCAAAACACCAGACGTAACTATTTCTTCTATGGGACCACCCGAACTGGAATAAAGTTCAGACAAGGGACCACACATGCGTTTGCAGCGCTTAGAAGTGCTAAAAACCCCAGATGTGAATATTTACCGATTGTGAAAGGTCTGCTAGGAGGGGGACGATTAGAAAACATTCCCACTGTTAACTGCTGACCACTGGGAATATTTCTAAAGAATTATTGGATGATCAGCATACCCAGCGCACCAATGCGAACTTGAGAGGCGGAGTTTGACCGAGGTTAAAATGGAAGGTTTTGGAAAGGAAGAGACGACAAGAATACGAGCTGATCTGACGAAACCAGCTGATACGACCAGAGACTGGACGCGACGAGCTGTGAGCTGAACTGAGGAGCTGTGAGACGCGCTGAAGAGATACCACGTGATCTCGAGTTTATTGATTAAAGATCTACCGGAAGTAATCCATGGATATCTTGAGCTACACGCAGTAGCCGAATACGCTAGCAGCCTGTTAGTTCTCGGTATTATTTGTGGAACTGTAATTCAGATGTAAATAATTCCCAGCATATTAACCTCGATGAGGTATAAAGCTGTAAATAAAACATTTGTGTTTAAACGCTACCCATTTATTTAATCGACCAGGATCAAATCATTACGAGACCATATTCCGAATTTCAGCTGTCTAGTTCAAATAGTTTTTGAGTAATCATTGCCACAGACAGACAGACATAAGGATATTTTTTAAAAATGTATTTTTCGTACTCAGGGAATTCTAAAATGTAGAGATTTCTCAAAATCTGGAATTCGAATTTTTCTTTACTTTCTATATACTACTTATACAAGAATGGAGGGGGGGGATGAACAATGTTTGTTTTTAGTACTTTAATATTTTAGCATTAATTCATTTACCATGATTTTATTTTCAAAATTTAATGTTACATTTAGAAACGATACATGCTCAATAACCGGTAATATGAAACAGGCAGCGTTCCTCGTATTTTTATATTTTACGAAGAAAGCTGAGAATTTCTATTTCGGAAGCAAGCCTACTATTTATCGTTTTCTGTTTTTCCAATTAAATGTTTTCCTGGACACTTGGATGGCTTGTAGGGGGAACCTCCCCACTACAAGCCATCACCCTGAAAAGTTCACCCTGAAACCTGTAGGATTTCTTCTATTATTATTTTATTTTTACAATTAACTTTTTATAATAACAATAACGAGTATACAAAAAATTGCATTTAATTTCGTCACAACGTGTTTTAACTCAGATGCAGTAACTAAAAGAACACACGTTTTTTAGAGTATACCTAAAAATATTTTTAAAACTTTTTTAAAATGAGAGAAAAAAATTGTGTGGAAATAAAATTGGTTTTACAAATAAGATTTTTATCATGCCAGAACATGATATCGTTTTAGGAATGTGGTTTTGTGGCGTCAACAAAAACCCGTAGGTGAAAAATAAAGAAAAAAATACGTAGGTGAAAAATTGAAATTTTATTATTTTCACGAGCATCTCAACTTTTAATAACATGATGCCATCCCATTTATAAGAACTCTGATTTAAAAAAAATAAGTTAATGACTATCGCAACTAAAACCTGGAAAATGTCATTTCATTTTGAGTGCGCGATTATATGAAATGAAATAAATAGGAAATGTGATATATTTTTTAAACAAAAAAAGCGAGACAAAGTTTTCTGAATCGTTTGTAATACTAAAGTCACTCATTCAATGAAACGATTGAAATGAATAAAAATATAATTTAACTCACACGAGCACGTGGTGCTTGGCCGTTCAAGAAATGATGTTCTGACATGATACATTGAAATATGCATAGTAGATCTCATTTTAATCTTTTTATTATTATTAATGGCTTGATAAATGGTATGGAAATGATATATGTGCTATTGTATACTCATAAATTAAGAAAAATATTAAGCAAATTATGAAAAGGAGTAGAAAAATTATTCTGAAACAGCACTTATACCAATAAAAATGATTTTTTTCTTCTTTGTCTGGCATTGAATGTTTAAAAATATCACATTTCCTATTTATTTCATTTCATATAATCGCGTGCTCAAAAGGACATTTTTCTAGGTTTTATTTGCTGTAGTCCTTACCTTATTTTTTTTGATCAGAGCTTTTGTAAATGGAATGGCATCATGATATTCAAAGCTGATTTTTTGAGATGTTCGTGCGGATAGTAAAATTTTAATTTTTCGCCTACGGTTTTTTTTTTTTTTTTTTTTTTTTTTTTTGCCTACGGATTTTGTTGACGTCCAAAACCTCACCCCCAAAAAAAACATTATGTTCTGACATGATGATAAGGTTGCTAGAATTGTTCGGTGTAATACTTAAGTAGTCATACTAACGTCAAACTTAAAGAATGCATTAAATGAGATTTTACCTGCTATTTGAAGAAAGATGCCGTAGTTTTCTTTTAGAGTAGAAGCAAGATTAGGATACTTGAGCCAACACTCCAATTCCAAACTTCTAGAAAATATCAAAAGAGGAATATTTAGCAGCCATGAATTTAGCGTGTATCATAAGTTACGTTGGATATTCACAGATTAGAACACTAACCTGCCATTTTCCGATCCGAAACCACAAACACATTAACAGGGCAAAAACTTCTTTGGGGCCCTTCTCTTCTTCACTACTTTAGTTAAAAAAGAACATTGATTAAAAAAAGAAACGTAACATAAAATTACTATTCGATTTGGGCCCTCATATAAGTGGAGGCCCGGGGCAACTGCCCCGTATGCCTCTTCCTTAGTCACGCCCTGCCCATTCATTGAAAAAAAATATGATGAAATATGATTTTAATTCCCAGAAAATTATGAAAAATGCTTTTTTATCTCCTGTTTTGCAATATTTATACTTAAAAAACTGAATTAATGTCTATATGCTATAGAAATCCATGGAATACCAATATTTAAATAATGCAAAACATCATTTTAATCTAGTAATTCTGAAACTTATAGAGTTTTTAACCCATAAATAAAAATTTACACTACATAATTTATATAAATGAAAAAATACATCCTCACAAAAGATATGCATTTTATATACATTTTAAATATTCTTTTAAATGTTCTACTTAAAAACTGTAAAATTGTAACTTTCAGATGTTCTATTAAAAAAATAGCACTTGTATCACAATTTGTGAAACCGCAATAATCAATAAAAAAATCTATTTAAGTTGTATTTAATGGATTCGAATAAAAGTAATTCCAGGAATAAAAACGATCCGCACAGCTAAATCTATATTATTATCCATTTTATTTTAACAGCTTTTTGCAAGATTTATTTTTATGAAAATTATTAGTGGTAAATTTGAGTCAAGATTATCAACAGCTAAAATATCGCCAATACCAATATCAGCTTCCGCAAATGAATTTTGCACAATAAACAGTTTTTCTTGTTTAGACTTTTTCATTAGAGGACATAACAGATGAGTCATCAATGTACGGGTTGTGGTTGATTTGATTTCCATTCAATCGGAACTGTTTCTTTTTTCTCTCTCTCTCTCCAGCTGAAACAATGATGTTGAAGAAAGTACACGTTTCAAACCATTTTACAAATCAAGCCTTGTGGGAAAAATTTGCAGCTGCAGTGAATGTTTTTTTCAGTGCTGTTTGAATCATAGACACTTCTGAATATTTACATATTGGTAGTTGCCGGTATATTTTAAAAGGCTATTTCTCATTACTTTTGGAGCTTGTTGATTCAATAAAATTTTCATAATTAAAAAATTAAGAGAATTAAATTCTACATTTTTGTGATAAATATAAATATCAAATCGGACAAATTAGTAATTTAAAAATAATATTGATTAATTGTCTGTATATCACATTAATTTTAATGCCGAGATTTAAAATATATTTTATTAGAAAACGTTTTTATATATACTTTATATAAAAATGTACATAAAGTATTTTTCCAGGTGATAATTTTTATATTTAATATACACTATGTGAATTAGGATAAGCATGGTAGACAAATACTTGAAAGGACAAACCTCTGAATCTAGATAACCAAATTCAGGATTTCGTTTTAGGTATAGGTAGGTCTCAATGAGAAATATAAGATTTAATCATTAAGAAGATCTCACTAAGGATAATAGGGTTTTTAATAAAAAAATAATTAAATTTCTAAAATTTTTCCTCAATAGCTTCGAGCATACTATTAAACCACTTTTACACTATTTTTAATCTCAAAAATTTACTTTTCCAGTAATCTCAATTTTATTTCTGTTCAGAGATTCTTTACTTTTCACAAACTGTAAACAATAATTTTAAAATGAAGATTAAAATGAAATCTGCTTTGCATATTTCAATGTATCCTGTCAGAACATCATTTCTTGAAGGTCCAAGCACCACGTGCTCGTTCAAATCAAATTGTATTTTCATTCATTTTAATCGTTTCGTTGAATGAGTCACTTTAGTATTGAAAACGATTCTAAAAACTTTCGTATTTATTGTTAAAAAAAATATCCCATTTCCAATTTATTTCATTTCATATAATCACATGCTCAAAATGACATTTCTCTGGGTTTTATTTGCGGTAGTCATTCATTTATTTTTTTTTAAATCAGAGCTTTTGTAGATGCAGTGGCAACGCGTTATAAAAAGCTGATTTTTTGAGATGCTCGTGCGGATAATAAAATTTCAATTTTTCGCCAACGTTTTTTTGTTGAAGCTCATTCCCAAAATAGCATCATGTTCTGACATCATAACAATGTATTTCTCAAAATATTTCATTGCTTTATTGTAGCAGATTTTGATATTTCGTGTTTTGAGGCAGTGTGAGGCTTCTTTCGTAACCCTTTCGCATACAATAACGTATCTGACTCGCGCATCGAATTATTGAATTTTTAGTTTCAAGTGTGCAACTAAGCCACAGAATTAAAGTATTTAAATACGCAAAAATCAATTTCAAACGCTTTAATATCCCAATGCTCCATATATTATTTTAAAAAATCAAATGACCAAAATAGGATGTATCATCTAATTAGAAAGTTAAATAAATATTTCTGTCGAAGGGTTAATAAGGCGGCTAATTTAGCTTATTTCAGCACTTCTTAACTCGATAATGATTTATTTTAGGATAATATTTTTTTACTATAATATTGCGAATATTTGTTTGTTTTTATTTATCCATCAAGACTTCAGACTGTCCGGCACGTACACTTGTACTCAATCTTACTGGAGCAGGTATACGACAGTCATAAATTCACTAAGTGATAAATAAGTGAGCTTAAGTTTTATTTATGAGTGAACGTTATGAAATACATAGAAACCTGTCAATCACATTTCATCAAATGTTAATATTATCCTGAGGTTTTTTTATTGATAGAATATGTAACATTTACAAACTTATTCAATTCCTTTTATTAGTTTACACTCTCCCCATATATATATATATATATATATATATATATATATATCTTGTTCAAATTTTCAGTCGTTAATAAAATACTTTTTATTCATCCACTCAAGTTCAAGTAAATTTTTTAAAACTTGTTGATGAAGGACATTTGATGTTAATAAGTTTTTTCAAATATTAATTCATTAATTGTTTATTTATTAATTAAAAACTAACTTTCTTGCCAAAAATCTTCATTTCCCCGCCTCCAAATAAGTAACGAATTCAGTCTCCCACACACACACACTATTGAGGTTAGGCTTAACATGTTTTCGGCCGGTTATTTTAAACGATTCTGTTTATTTTCAAAATATTTGATGCATTTAAAATCAAACATTATTAATGAATTGATTTTTCTGTTTCATTTTAAAGTACTTTCGAATTAAAATAATACAGAATAAAGCAAATTAACAATTTCTAATCTGTATTGCGTTACCCAAACTGGTTTAGAAAATCATCGCATTTTGTGTTACCGTATTTATACTCATGTGTTGCGATAGTATTGTATCTATATATTTTTTTCTGCAGGTCATCGCTGCTTTATAATTAACAGAAAAATTTAAAAATAAAGTAAAAGTAAAGTAAAGTAAATAAAGTTAAAAATAAAGAAAAATTTAAAGTAAAGTTAAAAATAAAATAAAGTAAGTAAGTTTAAAAATAAAGCAAAACATCTTATCATAAACGATTTTAGGGTTAAATCGTTTATAATAAGATGTTTTGGACCAAAGATTCAAATTTACTTTACATTTTTTAAAAAAAATAAGAAATGAACATATGTTCTAAAAACGAGCTCCGAATGCCAAACCTTCGCTCTGCTGATTTTACAAAATAAATATACTTTAGGTTAATTTCTTTCTATATTTCCTTAAAAAAATCAAATATCACACATTATACTTAAAAAGACAAATACTCTCAAGATATTTGCCTTAAAAAGCCATGGCTGAGACTAAAGATATCAACATTACAAATAACAGCTTTATCATTATACTTTATTATAGATGCACCATAAACATTAAATTTTCTGAAATTCAGTTTAAAGTAGGTAACAATATTCAAATAATAGCTTTAAAAATCGTTATAGATCTTCTAAAATAGATAAGTTTGCAATCCCAGATATTAATTCATATGGAATTCTCTTAAAAAATTAAGCGATTGACATCTCTTATCTTTATTAACTGCTTAACTGGTTCGCCCGTATGTCGTATGGGTACTTACGTATTAGACCGTCCATCTTTATCGCCAAATTTGAAGGCGTCGCCAATGAGTAGCTAAACCACCATTATTTAAAAAAATGTTCAAACCTTAACTATCGTCCGCCATTTTGTTGGTTTCGTTGGCGTCGGCGGTTTATCACCAAATTTGAATCCGTCGCCAAGTTACTAAACCGTTGGCATGGATAGTCTAATACGTAAGTACAGCCGTATGTTTATCTATTTATCGAATTTTGTTAATTGTGAGAAAAAAAAACAATTAACTATTATAATTCGATATAAAAATTATTTCGAATACATACATAAGGCAAGTATTCAATGGATTTAAATTTGAATCAAAATAATTAAATAATCCCAAAATAGTAGATGCCATCGTATTAGACTGTAAAGAAAATAAAACAGGTAAGTGGTTGAGCAAAAAGTTAATAACTCCCCATTCCTAACACTCCCACGACGAGCGGAAAATTCAATTCAATACTAAAGGAAAGAAAAATCCATTTCGTTTATTCTTTAAAAAAATTAAACGTATCATGCAGCCAAATTATCAACTTGGCTGAAAACCCACTGACTTACTCTAAACACTGCCATATTTTTCTTGCGGATTTAAAATTTCATTATCATTCAGACTATTACTTATTTTACAGAATTCATTCCAAATTTATTTTCTAATTACTTTATTATTACCAATGAGCCAACTAAAAGACTCCCGGACACTTCTATTGCTGGTTTTACCTCTATTGAAAAATTCGCGTTTCAAATAAATCCAATCAACTCCAGTTTTACTGTGATAAGTTTAATTATGGCTGAAGCGGTAGAAGTTTTCGTTGTACCAGCAAACGATTGCCCGATTTTTACAGATTGCTACTTTGGGCTTACATTCTTTGAAAGGATCTCACTTGAAAATATAATATTAAGTGTAAAAGATAAACCCCGATCAGATTAAAATTAAAAATTAACGAAACAACAAACATTCTATCTTCTTAGGAGTCATCCCTAGTATTGACGTGCTCACTTATTGATTCAACAATCAGTGGGAAAATGTAATTTTGGTCAATCTAATCACCAAAACAATTATGATTCCAGGACTTCTGAATTGATTTAACTTTTAAAATGACCATTTGTCATGAGTGTAACAACGTTAAAAACACTGAGTACATAACACATTCGAGCAAAAAGTACACTTAGTGTAGGTGAAAATGTGGGCTAAACTTCAATCTAATAAACAAGATAATACCTCTTATAAATATTTTTTGAGAAAAATAACTGCAAATAAAATCAATCCTCAATTTTCTTTACAATCAATAAAGTAAATATCTTCTCACTCTGTAGCGGCCCCTATGGGCTTCTTTTATCAAATCTTCTTTCATTATCACTTGAGCTCTCTGCCATGTTGCTTCTCCTGTTGCTAACTTTAGAAACATCAATAGAATCAAATCGCCTGATATAGTGCTGTAATATACTATGCATAACTATGTTGTATTGCAAATTGAATGCAACTCCAATTACTGTGTGTGTGTGTGTGTTTATATGCGGCTGTGTACGTCGACGAATTTACTTAATCGCTCTATTTGGAAAAAGAGGATAATGGCCATTATTGCTGCAAATCCCGAATTCATTCTATTTTCAGTTCGTTTTTAAAAAGAGGACAAGTGTAGATAAGCATTAAAATAGCACATAATTGAACTTAACTGAATGATATATTTTATCGTCTTGGGAATTATTTACAGGAAAACGAAGAAATATGAAATAAATTCTGGAGCATTGCATAGAATCAGTATCGCACTCATCTTTCTTATAGAATATAAAGTAAACTAATTTAGTCATTGGCAATAAATAAATAAATAAATAAATATAAAAGAAAAAATTATATAGTTTTGACATTCAAATGTTCCGCAAATTTATGAGATTGCATTCCAGGCACAAACTGTAAGTAACAGTTATTTATCATTTCAAGTTATTTTAACGTGCAAGAACCTTTTTTGAAAAGCTATGCCAGTGTGCAAGAGCCTTTTTTGAAAAGCTATGCCAGCGTGCGAGAACCTTTTTTGGAAAGCTATGCCAGCGTGCGAAAGCCTTTTTTGAAAAGCTATGCCAGCGTGCAAGAGCCTTTTTTGAAAAGCTATGCCAGCGTGCAAGAGCCTTTTTTGAAAAGCTATGCCAGTGTGCAAGAGCCTCTTTTGAAAAGCTATGCCAGTGTGCAAGAGCCTTTTTTGAAAAGCTATGCCAGTGTGCGAGAGCCTTTTTTGGAAAGCTATGCCAGCGTGCGAGAACCTTTTTTGGAAAGCTATGCCAGCGTGCGAGAACCTTTTTTGAAAAGCTATGCCGGCGTGCGAGAACCTTTTTTGAAAAGCTATGCCGGCGTGCGAGAACCTTTTTTGAAAAGCTATGCCAGCGTGCGAGAACCTTTTTTGAAAAGCTATGCCAGCGTGCGAGAACCTTTTTTGGAAAGCTATGTCAGCGTGCAAGAACCTTTTTTGAAAGTGAAATGAACATAAAGAACAGTGTATTGGTTTTGAAACAATATGAACTAAAATCGAAAGCACAATGTATTAGAGAAGAATTAAATGTAAGAAAATATAGAGGACAAAGATATAATGAAGCTAATAAGGTGTAAAAAATTTTCATTTATATCCATAATCCCTTTATTATTAGAAGTGATGCATTTTGAAAATTTAACTTGAATCTTAAATAAATGGCAGCTCTTTTAACCAAAGAATCTTTTTGTCTTTCAGATGTCAAACCTGATTAGCGGTTTCTCAGAGGGTAAGTGAAACTCTTCCTTTTATGTATTTATGTTTGACTTCTCTCTTACCTGTAAAGACTGACTTTAGTAAAAGGATTGACTCACTTCTTAATTAATCAATTTTTTAAAAAACTTTCTCTTGCGTATTTGTGACGACAGTGCATAATTTTGAGATTTTCAAAGCTAAAATTATAAATTAAAGGATTGATTTAAATTCTGAATATGAGTCAGTGGCATCATTTTTTAATTTCTCGCATCCAAGGTATAGTTATAAAAAAAAATAAAGATTAAAAGGAAATCTCCTATGCGTATTTCAATGTATCATGTCAGAACATCATTTCTTGAACGGCCAAGATCCACGTGCTCGTGATAGTTCAATTATATTTTTATCCATTTCAAGTGTTTCATGGAATGAGTCCCTTTAGTATTGCAAACGATCCATAAAACTTTGTCTCGCATTGATTGTTTTAAAAAAAATATCACATTTCCTATTTATTTCATTTCATATAATCACGTGCTCAAAATGACATTTTTGTAGGTTTTATTGGCTGCACTCATTAACTCATTTTTTTAAAATCAGAGCTTTTACGAATACGTATAAATAAACATAAACAATAGCAACACTTTATTAAAAGCTGATTTTTGGAGATGCTAGTGCAGCTAATAAAATTTTTATTTTCCGCCTAGCGGTTTTCGCTGGCGCCAAAACCCTCATGTTCTGACATGATAAAAAAAAAATCGAACTCCAAATTATGAATCACCGCACTTCAGAGCTTCCAGTGTCCGAAAACATTTTCGGCATTATATCTGTTTGTATGTGAAAACGATAATTCGAACATTTTGAGTTAGGCAACTGAAATTCGGTATATAGAATTACAATCAAATTTTGTAGATTTTTTAAATCGAATTTTGATAGAAATCCATTCGCATAAAGTCAGACGTCTATTCAAGGACAAGAGGACTTGATAACTTTAAAATGCAAAGAACTAGGTAGACAAAATTTGGTGCACAAATTTAGCATCTAAAATATATATATTTATCAAATTTCGGACAAAATCCTTCAAACGGTTGGTCCTATTTTCGCATGCCTATAAAATGTAATAATTAACGCAATTACTTAAAACAATGAAATTCGATATGTTATTGTATGACTACAATTGGAGATTCGTGTCAAATTTGATGCCAATCGGCCAGCAAAAGAAAGCTCCTAAAATGCATATTTTCGCTATGGATTGAGTAAAAATTCTAAACTCGCATCAAAGATCTATATTTCGTAATATCATTCGTCATTGCTGTTCAAGGTATACTCGCCTTTGCTCAAGTTCCCCAATTTTAAGCACAGGAAGCGGTTAAGACTTGTATTGGTCAGTATGAAAGTAAGTTTCTAGGAGACCATTTCTGCTGGGTAATGCATGGAGGGGGGGAGAACTGTCCCCATAGTTTATTATCTTTGGAAAGAAACAGATTTGTTCCCTCTCCCCTTTCTCATCTTAAAATGAAGTTCACATAGAGTTGATTGGTTTGTGTTAATTTAATGTTATAGTCAATGAAAGTAATTTTGAATTAAATTCATCCAACAGAAAGATTATTTCAAACTAAAGTTAATGATTCAAATAAATTATTAACTACTAGAGAAAGAGGAAAAAAATTAAACTTGAGGATTTAGAGGAATTATATAAAAACCGAGTAAAATGTTAAAGAAAGATAATTAAAATTCTGGGACGGTTCACCAACTGTAATGGTGGTATTATTTGATGAGGAGGAATGGTGATAAGTAGAGATTTGTAATCTAGGCTACAATGCACAATAATGTTTCTCGCTTTAACTTTTATTTTCTTTTTCTAATTAATTTTTAACAATTTGATAATCAAGAAATAAAAATAATTAAATTTTTTTCATGGGAGGAAAACTAGTTGAATCTCAATAAACGAGTCATAAGAAATAAATGAATCTGTTTAATTGCTAATTTTCAATCGATTTTTACCAAAAAATCTTAATTTTAAAACTTCAAATAATTTTTTCTTATTCCTTACTCCCGTTTATAAATATTTATTCAGCCGTGGCTGAACAATAAAAAAAGTTATGAAAATAATCAAAGTTGAAATAAAAATATTGGTAAAAGTGGAGTTTAGAATGCCCCTTGCTGCGCCAAGGATGCCAAGTCGCCAATAAAGATGGCGGACAAAGTAAACAAACCCTTCTGTGGAATAGTTAGTTACCACTTTCCACAATATAATTATGATTTTTTACTGATAAGTATTTTTTTTTCTTCAGACAGGCTGTGTTGGCCTTTTGGGTGCAGAGCAAAAGTTAGAGCATGCGATGGCTTCGGCATCTCTAAAAGGGGCTGGGCAGATTTTGTTAACAAAAACTAACCTCCTACGGCTTCGCAGGCAGTGCGAACGTAGTAGCTTCGCTAGCCAATTGAACATAAGGATTGTGTGTTTAACAGGAACAGTATATAATCAAAAGAGATGAAAGATTGGATGTTGTATGAACGGTTTTTAGAGGGGATTTTAAAGAATTAATGGGTTAATTAAATCATTTACCATACAGAAATTCAAACAAGCATCCTTTCGAAACTTCATCGACGCGTAAAAAAATATATTTCTGCTCATCTTTCATTCATTATGCAGGTTTGAAATTCTATCTTCCATCCCATTTACCCGGGATCCATTCTTGTACAATCGTCGACATAAATTATCATATAATTATCAACCGTTAGAACACCAAAAGAGTAACAGGAATTGCGATTTGCAGCTGAGTTTGCTAAAAAAGAATGTAGACGATTTTTTTAAAGCTCCTACTGACAAATATTGCAGAAGAATGAATATTCTCTGTTCGTATTCATATCAGAAATAAAATTGTAGTGTTTTATTAGTTGTGAAAAACTTTTTATTATAATAAAAAACAAAATTAAAATCTTGAATCGATACATTTTTTTATTAATTTTAATTTAGGATTTTTCATAAAATAATTGCAATTCATTGTGTTTATTCTTGGTGATATTGTAAAAAGTAGTAAATAAAACAGTATTAGGGTTTCTAGAATTGCGTTTCGTTGGGTTGCCATATTGGCGACAAATTCGGGGAGGGGGCACACAAATCCTCACTTCAACTTAAATATTTTATCATTTTACAAAACAACAACAACAACAATGCAATTTTTGTAGTCATTTCTTATTCATATTTTCATTGATTTAAGCCATTGCGCTTAGTAAATTATTGCACTAATAAGTAAGGGACAATGCACCTCGGCAGACTGTCAATTGTTTGATAAATTTGGTTCAAAATTTGATATCTGATTTTTGATTCCAAATCTATAAACCAAATTTTATCTTCCTAGTTCTTTGTTTTGTAGTTATCGAGTTTATTTTCATTCGTGCAATCAGGCAAACAGATAGACTCCTATTTGAATGGATTCCGTCTAAAATTTGTCTTAAATTGAAAAAAAAAATCCCATATATCAAATTTCATTAATCTGACTTAAAGCATTTTTCAGTTATCTTGCTCACAGACAAAATTTATTACAATATATCATCTTTCAGACTCGAGGAAGTCTGAAATGTGGAGATTAGTCAAGAATCTTGGAATGGAATTCTTCGACGATCGCAATATTTCTTGTATACGAGAAACTAAGAAAAATAAAATAAAAAGATTAAAATGAAATCTTCTACGCATATTTGAATGCATCATGTCAGAACATCATTTCTCGAACGGCCAAGCACCGCGTGCTCGCGCGAGTTAAATTATATTTTTATTCATTTTAATGGTTTCATTGAATGAGTCACTTTGGTATTGTAAACGATCCATAAGACTTTGTCTCGCATATATTGTTTAAAATAAGATTACATTTCCTATTTATTTCATTTTCATATAATCACGTGCTCAAAATTACATTTTTTGTAGGTTTTATTTGCTGTAGTCATTAACTTATTTTTTTTTTAATCGGAGCTTTTGTAAATGCAATGACAAACGGGTTATTAAAAGCTGATTTGTTTGAGAAACTCGTGCAGACAATAATATTTTAATTTTTCGCTTACGGATTTTTGTTGACGCCAAAAAACCTCATTACCAAAACATGTTCTGACATGATAATAAGGATTAAAACAGTAACAAACTATATGTGGGGGTGGGTGGGAAACTCAGCTGAAGTGTATTCTCCAAAACTTTTTTGCGTACTCTCCTTGTCATGTCAGGTAATACCTTTCATGGCGCTTGAAAATATTTACGAAATATTGACTTTTGTCGTATATTTACTGAGTCTATCGTTCCATCCTTGGCTTGTTATTTGGAGATTAAGCCTTGATATCCGAATCGGATTCGTATTTTAGATGCATTTTTCCGAACCGGCATGTAAAAAATTGGCAGTATAATTGTAGTAACAAAATCCAAAAGTCACTGACTTTTTGAGTTATTGCGTTTACATGTAGAAATATATAAATATGTAAAAGCATAGATCTACAGAAAGAAAGAGTGGAGGCACCCCGACCGGCCAATTGTTAAAGTCTACGCACAGTATTTCCAAGGGCTCCGCATAGCTATACACCAACACACTTTAAACCCCACAGCCTCGTTACAGAGCTCGACACAACCAGTTGGAAAATCCTACGCGTGATAAACCCTTCTCTATAGGTCCTACGACCGAAACTTTCAGACCCATAGTCATCATTCTCTGGTGAGATCCTGGCAAAATTAAGGACCGCGTCAGACCTTCGATAAACATCTACAATGTAGATGTTAATTCTGAATAATGAATTTTAACCACCTAACTTTCTACGTTTCGTAACTATACTATAAACTTATACTCGAATAGCCAGGCAGATGAAATAGATCTACAGATGGTCAAATTGACCTGAATTCGATAAACATCTACAATGTAGATGTTAATTCTGAATAAGGAATTTTAACCACCTAACCTTCTACGTTTTGTAATTATACTATAAACTTATACGCGAATAGCCAGGCAGATGAAATTCCTCTTTTGTTGTTGTTACTAATGGTTCTTGCCATGGACAAGCATGCTGACGGCGATTCTAAGCCGAATGAGCGTCTCTTGTTCTTTTGAAGTAGCGACAACTAGGACCAAGAGTATGACTAAGCTACATACTCATCACAGTCGCTTGCACAGCCTCTTTTTACAGGTGGGGGGACATTTATACAGCTCACTAATAGCATACAGAACAACCATGCCCGAACCGGGACTCGAACCTGGGATGCCAAGATCACAGGGAAGACGCCCTAACCCTACACCAGGACGCCGGTGAACTTTCTATAAATAGATTTTACTCAAAATTTGATAGAAATTTACAGTTTTGATGTAAAGACCACATCAGTCTTCAACCGTTTAATTCAAAGCGTTTATGATTTAACTTTGTCATAGACAGACGAATATTTTCAAAAAATATACTTCTGGAATTCGAGGTTTTACACCGGGAAATTCATTGAAATCTCGATTTGAAATTTCTTGACGGTTATTACTCTTTATCTATGGTGTATGTACTAGAAAGTAATCATGGGTGTTAAGCTAGTAAATGCTTTGTGAAACTATTACTTGGTAAATATATTTTTAGTTCGCTATATTTATTTTATTCTTGTACATGTAGGAGATTCTGGAAGAAGAGGCATTCCTAGGCCAAAGCGAGGTAGCCAAAGATTACGAGATAAACCAACAAGGCCCGTAAGTATTTGTCTTTACTTGTACAGATCAGTTTTATGAGCGTATGTGTGAGGTTCTAAATAAGTAGCTTTTAAACAAGCAGGTTAAGTGCAAAATGGATTTCTTAGCATTTTTGGATACATAAAACAAAACCAAATTAGAAAGATTAAAATGAAATCTGCTATGCATATTTCAACGTATCATGTCAGACTATCATTTTTTGAACGGCCAAACACCACGTGCTCGTGCGAGTTAAATTGTATTTTTATTCATTTCAATGGTTTCATTTGAATGAGTCGCTTTAGTATTGCAAAGGATTAAAAAAAACTTTGTCTCGCATTTATTGTTTAGAAAAAATATCCCATTTCCTATTTATTTCATATCATATAATCAAGTGATCAAAATGTCATTATTCCAGGTTTTATTTGCTGTTGTCAGTAACTTATTTTTTTGTAATCAGAGCTTTTTTAAATGCAGTGGCAACAAGATATTAAAAGCTGATTTTTTTTTGAGATACTCGTGCAGATAAGAACATTTCAATTTTTTCGCCAACGGATTTTTTGTTGACGCCAGAAAACCTCCTCCCCAAAACATGCTCTGACACAAAAAAAATTTATTGAAAACAAGGTCATCAGATTCGGAGAGAGAGAGAGAGAGATAACGTCAACGTACCTTGCACAGAAATTGCTCTTATTACTTGTTGTCGATTGACAACTATGGAATGGAGCAAATAATCGGGCAAATAATCATTTCAGAATGTTTCATTGGAAGCTGACGTCTACAGTTGCATTGAATCGAACGCTTCGTTTAGTTAATATATTTGTAAAATGTTATTAACAATTTTTTTCTTATGTTTATCAAAAGTTGTTAGATTTTCATGTTACTTAAAATTTTTAATTACTAATACCTAACCTATACACAAATTATTGACCATTTTGTAAAACGTATTTTATGAAATATACAGTCAAGGCAAATAAAAAAAGCCACTCAAATGTATTTCGGCATCGTTCGCTATAAAATCATAAAGTGTCACTCGAAAGGAATTAACATACTCTTACTGAATTAAAATCTTCATAAGGAACCGTCTGTATATTATGTATTGAAATTAGAAAGCACTTTCTAAATGACAACACCCATTTCCCTCATTTTCCAAACTTCATGCCTTTTAAGAACGAATGGAAAAATTAAATATGTATCTATTGTCAAATTTTTTAGTATAATTCTGCTGTTTTTGATTAATTAGGTTTAAATGTATTATTAAGATTTATGACTATCTTTCATTTCTTTTATAGTGTCATTACTTTTATTCCTTTTATTACCTCATTATAGTGTCATTAATTGGTATAAAAAAGCATTGCTTTTTTATACCAATTTAATTGAATTTCCTTTGTTTTGTTTAACTATAAAAGCTATAATGTAATTTTTCGATTATTAAATTGGATACTTCTTAATGACATCCTATAGAATATTTATTCTCATAATTAAATATTTATTCCCATCATTATATTTTCAAGTTTTTATTAATATCAGATGCAATAAAGTATGTAACGAACAATAGTTAAAAAAGTGCAACGATAGTGGAAATTGTTTCGATTTCCATTCCTTATCTGAAACAAGCATATAGCTTGTATACGTATCTTCATATAGTTAGATCGTTTTTAATATTTACGGCATACGACGTTTCTGTTGTTTTCATAAATCAGTGAATGAAATGCGCTATTTTTTATATTCTCATAAAATAAACTGCAGTGCCATTATTTGATACATAATGATAATGGAAATAGTATATATTTAAACAGAAATACAGGAATAATAAAGCAAAAAAAAGACATCAGTCAATTTTTCTCTCTATCAGTAAGATATTAATTTAAGCCTTAAAATCAACAATTTTTTTATCATGTCAGAACATGTTATTTTCGGAATGGGAGTCCACAAAAATCCGTGGGTGTAAAATTGAAATTTTACCTGCACGAGCATCTGAAAAATTAGCTTTTAAAAACGCGTTGTCATTGTATATACAAAAGCTGTGATTTTTTTAAAAAAAGTTAATGACTACAGCAAATAAAACCTAAAAAAATGTCATTTCGAGCACGCAATTTTATGAAATGAAATAAATAGGAAATGTGATATTTTTTTAACAATAAATGCGAGACAAAGTTTTTACTATCGTTTGCAATGCTAAAGTGACTAGTTCAATAAAACGATTAAAATGAGTAAAAATATAATTTAACTCGCACGAGCACGTGGTGCTTGGCCGTTCAAGAAATGATGTTCTGACATGATACATTGAAATATTGACAGCAGATTTCATCTTAATCTTTTTTTAAATAATAAAAAATATATTAAATGTTATTTCTTTCACTTATACTGTAAAATATTGAATTTTGAGACTTTCGGCATAATGACAATTCAGGTTTAAATACAATTTAAACAAATCCTTCAACTCTCTTGAATATATCTGTAGGGAATAAAATGGAATTTCGTCCAGAAGTTTTCACTGTAAATATTTTGTTATGCATTTATAAACAATCGAATCTGACATGTAAATTACAACTTTTATTTCGCCTTTAAAGCGTCAATCAAATTAAAAATACCATCAATGATGTCTGAAGAACATTTAAATCTTACACATCTACTGAATTCCTTTATTTTTCAAGCGAAAGATCTGATTCATGTTATCAATAAATATAAATATCTCTTTGTAATATCTTTTATCCCCCTCCCCCAATTTTGAGGAAACAAGCATGCGGAAAAGTGGATGAAGTTCTGAGCCCAAGAAGGAACAGTATACGTTTCTAATTTTCCATTTCTAATTTTCACGTTGTAACATTTAATGAAAATTTTACCGTTTTTGCGACAAAATTTTGACTTGGCGATTGAATCTGGCACCAAATTCTTTTTTGGGAAGTACCATTTCTTGCAGAAATGATACTCAGAGTAACGATAAAAGAAAATGATCTAATTATCCATCACTTTAAAGTGTGTAGAAATTTCACAAATTGCTTGCATATTCTGATAACTGATAATATTCACTTTAATTTGATGCATGATATTGTTGGTTTTAAATTTGTCTGTTACAGAATAATTGTAGTTCTGCTTAGTAATGAAAATGACTGTTGTTGCATGAACATTGATTATCGACATAAGACTACAAATAAAACTTCTATAATTACCAAAATGCTGGACACATCAAATTTATTTAATCCGTTAAACTCATGTGGAGTTAGGCAAATTTGCTTATGTAACAAAATAATGTAGTCCTGATTCGTAGATGTTCTCCTCAAAGATAATTAAAATAGTAATTATTCTTCGTTTATATTAGAGCTGTTCTTTTCACAGAATTATTCAATAGAAAATTTAACCATATAGTCAAGTATTTTAACTTAAGCTTCATCTTATTAGATTTTAACCTACGTTCTAAAAGTTAGCCCTTGTTGCACAACAATATTGTATAATATTTGGCGAATGCGATATGAACAAGTATGATATAGTATAATACGCAAAATCATAAAAAATGCAGTGGAATTTTTAAAAACTAAAGGATATTTTTAACACTGAAAACTAATTTGATGAATAGAAAAACTATATTATATATTATCAGTCCCTAATTTAGATAAATATAACAAATTTTAGATTTTAAACTGCTTCAATGTTATAAAAAAAATACCATACAATATTGTTTCCCCAAACTTTGTAAAATTATGCTACATCATGTGCTATTTGAGAAACCAAGAAAATGGTTTAGTTTTTAGAAAGCAAGTGCTTTATCAACGAAAAAAATTCGATGCATCAGTCTAGGGAGAACCATTTGACCATATAATGTTATAAGTGTTAAGGTCTTGGTTCAAATGATCTAGAAAAAAAAATTTGGGATTATCACAAAAAATATATTTTATGTGGAATCTTTGGTATGGAATCCTGTTGATGTACAATGGAGTGCACAACTTAAGCAACAAGGAAAATGTTAAGCTCGTAGCCATGAAATCGCAGAAAAGAGTTTGTGATCAGTACAATGAATAAGTGATTCAATAGAAAGGTGATGTGTATATTGATGTCAGAAACTAAACATTATAGATGAAGTGAGTGTAAGCAAAACACGTATAGTCGGGGTACGCAGCTCAAGACTACAAGGAAAGAAAGAAAGAATATGAAATTAAAGACATTCGCTGCTGGGTCAAGTGAGTTCTTTCGTGAAATATGGTTAGAAGAAATTACCTGGACGAATTTACACTCGAAAGAAGGATTGGAAAGCTGGAAGAGGGTCAAAGTTGAGCCATCGTAGTGGAAGATTTCGGAATAAAAATAAGTGCTGTTTCGGGCTCTTGGAAAGCTTGACTAACCAATAGGTACAGTTGTTAAAAAGGTTGCTGGAGGCTGCCCTAGGAAAAGAACTGCAGTGGATGACCGATATATCATCCTGAAAGTGAAAAGAGCCCGTTACCAGTCATCAAGCGCCAACTCTCAGCGACTGTGTACAGCAACAGGGCAACAAGTATCAAGGTTTACCGCGGCCAGATGCCTTTACAACGGTGACCAAGTCACTCGTCTTCCTGAATACTGCATCCCTTTGAAATCTGGTCTTCTATGGTAACGTTTTGTGATGTAAGAAGCATAAAAACTGGATATATCATCGATGGAGTCGTGTCCACTGAGTCTCTTTGGTGATAAGTCTTTCTACTGCCACAAGGGATTATCAACGCCAGTTGGCCTGGACAGAGTTTCATCCCAATAATACACGGAAAGAGACAGCTACAATGGCGCTGGAGTTGTCGTCAGAGAGAAGACATGCTCAACTGACAAACCGAGTTCTTCCTTTCTGAAAACTAAGATCGGTATATTTAGGACATGAACCTTGGCCACGTGCATCTGTTCCGAGGCGCTATTGGATCACATTTCAGTTTAATGGATGGCAATGCAAGGCCATACCAAACTGAGGATATTCAGGTGTTACTGGAAAGTCAAGGTATCACTTTTCTCTCCTCGTCTAAATTCCACAGAACATTTGCAGGATGCTTTAAGGACACGCCTTGCGGTACGATTACATCCTCTATAGACCACCCCACAAAGGAAACAGAAGCTGATTGAGGGATGGGAACTCTTATTTTAAGAAACTATTGAATAATCTGGTGCTGAGTATGGAGAGACGGTGCAAAGCAATTATTGTAGTAAGTAGAGGGTATATCCCATAGTAAGGAACATCTACATGTCTTCCTCTTGAACAGATAATCATGTACAACGATACTGTGAGTTCAATAAAGTTTTTTTTGTTTGATTCCATACTCTATGCGTTGTATTCAATTTTGCGTAGCTATGTTTAAGTCATCGTTTAAAAACAAAATGTTCTCTCTCATTTCTTAATTTCATGTTTTCAGATGATTTCTTGTGAAATTATGGAATTTCTTGTGAATTATGGCTGTATGTTACTTATGTTTTTCTTATCAGTGTAACTTGGAAGTTTAGAAAAGAGTGTCAACTCAGTAAACATATCATTGGAGTTCAAAATCATGAATTCTGTCCCTAAACCTTTCTAGTATTTCTAAGTTAGATAATAATGTAACTGATGGAAATTAAATGTAGGCAGATTATTAGTTTGGAACAAAATAGTTTTTTTTAAAATAAAAACTATTTTGTGCAAAATTGTTTGATATTGCATAATTTTCTGCGCAATACTTTGTAAACAATTTCTGCGCCTTACAAGAATGTAGACGAAGCGACTGCGATCATCATAATCGTTGCACTTTTTAACGATGATTTGATATGCTGTATAGTGCTACTAATTAGACGAAAAGATATTTTTTACACAGAGAAAAGATTATTTAATGAATTGTCATTAAACTTAACTAAAATTGATTTAATTTTTTTTTGTTCAAAACTGTATGTTACCAATTGATTTGATTTTCAAAAATAAATGTAATAATAAAAAAGGTTTGAGTGGACTATAATTTGGACTTTGTTTTAAACAATTTTATTCTATCTCGGTAAATTTTATTATTTTAACCTAAAGAAAGTAACCGATCTTAAATTTTATTTTTCCTGATTATCTTGTGGCAATGGCAATAGCACTTGTGGAACTGAAACTTTTTTGATGCTATGTGATTGGTTGAATTCAGAGATGATGCAATAAGTCCAGGTTTTGACCTGAACAATTTGTTATTGCATTTTATTTTGACGGCGGTGTGTTATATGGCGTGTATTCTAACATGGATGGCTCGGAAGTAAGACTTTATTAAAAATATGAGATTGTATGATTATAATTAAAATTTAATATTTATTAAAAGTATTTCGTTTAATTTTATTCTTCAATGAATCTTAATATCTCATAATTTCCTTAGAGTATCAAAAAAATTTCTATGAATCTAGCCACTGAAGATTCAAAATTAATATTCTATAAATTATTATATAGTTTGTTTCCTTTTTCTTTATGATTGCTGTTTTTTTATAATTAACGGAGGAAATGTTGGTTTTGTTTCTATTGTTTTCTTGAAATATTTGTTTGAATATATTTTAAAATTTCGCTAAGTTTTTGTTTGGCATTAAGTTATGGTATATTTGTGATTTAGAATTCTATTAAAAATTTTAGTCTTGAACTACTAAGTTTATGGCTTTCAATTAATAGAATATTCATTATTCACGAGAAAAATTTTGTAGTTTATCTTAGAATATCTGACGTTGGGATAAAAATCAGCTATCCATGTATTCGAATTTTAAAGAAAGAATTTTAAGAAAAAATAAATATATTGTGAAATATATTTTTATTTCAAAGCTGTTAATCATTCATGAATTTTCCACTCTATTTAGACACAAGTTAGATTTAATTTTAATGTGGTATGCCGATTATCTCTTTCTATTCTGAATTTTGCTTTTTATATTCTTATTAGGTAGTAATAATTATAAAAGCTCTAAAATCGCAAAAACTGATTGATTTTTAGGAATAAAAGCAAATAAATAACATTATTTCTCAACATCCTAAAAGCACTGAAATGAAGATTTACTATCATACTTGTATATTTGATTCTTCATCTTGTGTAGATTGTTATTACCTATTGTCTATTAGCTTCATGATGAGTTAAACTCATTTTGACACTTAGAATTTGACTGGTACTTTAACATGTTTTTCAAAAAAAAAACACCCCTTAATGTATTTTTTTGAAGAAGAAGCTGTTGATTCATTATATTTTCATCTAGATTTCTTGAAATTATTTTTAAGATTTGAATTTGAAGTGTTAATTGTATAGACAATTTTGTTATGAGCATAATTTAGCAAAATCGTAAATAATTATTTAGAATATTCAGATTGGCATTTATTTATAAATAAGTTAATATATTAAATTAATTACTATGTTCAGTTGTGATATTTTTCTGCAAGTTTATCCTGTCTATATTCTTATGTAGGGAAAATTCTATTTTTTTCCCATGAATTTTAGATGTACGTTTTTAATCCATCGGGAATACTGAAAGTTTGTAATATTCACTATGATTTTTTTTTTAAATATTTACAATTAACTATATAAAACAAACTGGGATTTTTTTTAAAAAAATAATTAAATTAGTATCTGTTCATGATTTTTTCTTCTTAAATCTTAATGAATATAGAGAAAATTGTTTAATATAAGTGCAACTGTTTTTAATAATTTTTACAAATAGTCAAATACAAAATCCTGATTGGTATGCATATTCATTAATTTTGGGCCTTATATTTTTTTTATAACAGGTATTGAAGAAACAAAAACCAAGAAAAGTAAGCATATGTTTTTTTATTGAAATAATCTTATACATTAATCCTGTATTTATAAAACTCCTCAATATGTAAATCCATTGAATTTTGATCACAGCAAAAAGAAATTTTTTGAATTCTTAAGATATTAATCAAAATTCTCATGCATTGTATTTTGTATTGGATATAAAATTAGTTTCAAGCATTTATACAAAAATAGAATTTTATAATAAAACTGAAAATTATTAAGTTTCCAGGTGTTGCTTTAGATGCTTATAAAACTGTATATTATAATACTTGAATAAGTTTTAAATTAAATAGAGAGAGAAAAAAAGAAATCCATAAGAAAAATACTTAATTTTAAGAACTTTCCTTGTAGTTGTAATTTTAAAATTCAAACCTCATTATATAAACATCTCTTGAGATAAATTCAAAGCAACTATTTCGAAATATTTTAAGTTGAAAGATTCCTCTCTTTAAAAACTACTTACTCTTAGCAAAATTAAAAACAAATGAAAATTTTAACATATATGTGACCCCTTTGGTGTATGATTTTTTGGTTATTATATTTGTTGTGTATTGTCGATAAAAAAAATGAAAAAGAAATAATTGCATATATTACTTTAGCTTTAAATAATTTTATCTACTAATTATTTCTATGGCAATTAATTCATTTACTTTTTTTAATTTTTAATGCACATTATTGGATTGCCTTTTTTATTCTGGGAATTTTTAATCATAATGTTATAACATAGAGGTAGAATTTTTAATCTTCTTGTTTTTCCTTCTTGACTTTTATATTTAATTATAGTGCTCATAAATAACTGAATTAAGTTAAAGTTTAAAAACATAAGTTTTAAACATAGCTGATAAATGATAAAAGAAAAATTATTTTTAAATTATTGATTTTTTTAGATAGAATTAAAAATAAAGGTAATTAGGAAAAAAAAGCAAAAATTTAGAATAATTTCAATAGTAAAATCCCATCTTAATTTTTTATATACCTTCTAATTATGAACTATTTTTTTTAAAAAATGGAAATGAGTTGTGCACAGTTAAAGCAACATATTGATTATTTCAGATATAAATATTTATAGTATAGAAAATAACACATTTAGGAATATCTGTTTTCAGAATGCATAAAATATGCTAACAAGAAGAAATTGCATTACATTATGTAAATATTAGTTATCACTGAAATTCATTCTGTGTGTTATCGATTTTTCTTATCAAAGCTTTTTCTGTTGCATAATATTGTTATTTAACTTATTAAAAAAAGATGAATACACAGTTGAAAAGTTATTCAGTATTAATAGGAATAATTTTAATATCATTTCCACATAATTGAGATAAAAATATAAAATAATATTAAATTTGTTTTTAAGTAGATAATTTTATTTTTTAAAACTAAATGGTACTTGAATAGAGAAACATGAAATTTAATCATTGTGCCTATAATAAACTGTTCCATTTTTCTTTTTCAGGTTACTCGAAGGAAAAATTCAGTGAGTTCAGTAAATGTTTTTTCATTTAAATGAATAAATAAATATTAAAATGAATTCTCTCTTATTTATTAATCAATTTCAATATCTATATAAATTTTATTTAATACTTGTAACATTTTTTTATTACATCATATATATTAAATTCTTCTGTCAATGTTCATTAAAGTTGACAAAACTTTGAAACTGATTAGACTTTAATGATATGGCAGATATTACAAATACTTAAAAAAAAATGATTTTCTTGAAACCTGGCAGTAAATCAATTAATGGTTCATTTTGTAATATTTTTGTTCTCAGTTACATATAGCTAAAAATAAACTTTTTAATTTTATATCACTCATTTATTAATTTTTGCATATTAAAATGATTATAAAAATATTTTTACAACTTTTTAAATTTTCTTGCATAATCTGTTGTCTGTATTTGATCCAATTAATTGATGTATTTGACTCGAATAGAGCTGAATGGATAAGTTTTTAAAATTGTAATGAAAGTAGTTCTAATTTATTTAAATTAAGATATCCTTATATCTTAAATTGTTTTGGTGAGTGTTAGTTTATTGTTACATTTTAATATTTAATTGGTTGATCAGTAATTATTTTTCCTAATTGTCTTTTAATTTTTTCTTTCAATTTTGCATTTTAATTTAGACTTTCTATGTAAGTCCACCTAACAACTTGAGTGATTTTCAATGGTTTTTGTGCTATCATCTGTTATAAATATTAAAGATAATTTTTTTTATTATTTGCTTCTAATTTACTTAGAAATAAAGTTGTCATGTAATTTTTCAGCGTTTAATAACTCTTACTAGGTGTGGATATATTTTGGAATTTCTAAAATGTATTTTACTTGAATAAGAAATATTTTTAACTATCCTCAATATGCCTTTTTTAAGAAATTAAAATTGAATATACTTCAAATATTCTAATAAAGTTTAATGAAATAAAACAATTGTGTATGATGCAAGAGATCAATTAACATAAAATGCAAATGACTAATTGACTTTATTTTTCCTGAAACTCATCTAAATATATTTTAAGTATCTAAGATATATAATTTTTTTCAGATTTCTAGATCAAATGTATTGAAGTACATTGTATCATGTCTAGAATTGAAACTATTTTCGCAGATGCTCTACTGGGCCGACAAAGAAAAGAACGAGTTTATAGTAAAATTCGTTCACATGAATAATCCTATTTGGAAAAAGGATGATTATTTGGCATTATTTAAAGTAAGACTTAAAAAAAAATTATGTGTATTATATGCAATATTTACAATAAGTTAGATTTTTTTTCCCATTGATGTCAATGAGTATTTTTTCATGCAATAATTTTACATGATGAAACTTTGAACTTTTTGCTAACTTTATATGATAGAAAATTGACTTTTAAAATAATGTTATAAAGCTAAACAGGAAAATATCATAGTTTTTGCCATAAAATACATAGTTTGCCTAATAAACAACATGCCATTTTTTGCATGTTAAATATTGGAATCTAAACTTTTTGGACTTTTTAATAACTAATTACTTTTCTTGAAAGATAAATATATAAATCTCAATACTCATTGAATCATAAATACATAAATCTGAATGAGATTTGTTAATTCATGAGTATTTATTCATTAAAAAGAAAGAATTTATTCATTTAAAAGAGTGTTTTTAAAGCAATTCCTCCTAATCTAGTCAGTAGATATTACCATTCTTTATCTCAGTGACTTGAATGATAAATAGCAAAACTTCAATATATAAAAAGTTCTATCAGAACGAATCCACAATTAATATAATTTAATTGACTTATATCTGGAAGTAACTTGAACCTAATTCAATTTATTTTATGCATGTGAATTTATAATCTTTGAAAAAAATCAAAGGTTTAGAAACATTTCAAAATTATTATAACTTGGATTACTAGTTCAATTAATGTCTTTGAAATTATCTTTAATAAATGTAGGAGGAAAATTCTCATTTTAAGCTCAAATGATTTAAGTTTAAGGTACTTTAAATCCACCAGCAATGTTATTTGATTTGAAAAAGAATCAATTATTTTTACTGAATAAAATATAAATTTATCATATAATTAGAATAAGCATAGAATTAATTCAAAATATGATGATATACATATTTATTCATTTATAATTATTTAGCCACTTTATTGAGCACTTTTATTTATTTACAAATATAGTTTATGGATAGTATAATTTTGATGTAATAATTTTTTATGTATGCTGAATGAACAGAAAATTAAATTTAATGACATATTCATTATTCTTATTTATTTTTTGAAGTTTTGTTTTGTGCTGTGAGAACAAGGTGTTCTTAATAAATAGGATTATTATAACACACTAAAATTTGCTTAAGCTGTCAGCTAAATGATTCCTCTTTAGTGTATCAACTTTTTGAGAATACATGTTGCTGTTTTTGAATAGGGTTCAAGAATTTTTCTTATCTTTGAGAAAGAAATACAAACTTGAAATTATATACCTGATCTATTTCATATTGCTATTATGAGTTATTAAATGCTATTATAATAACTCAATATAGCATTTCAGATAAATTTATTGTTAGAAACACTAAAGAATTGATTCATCATGATTCAATTGGAGGAAAATTCATATTTGTCTTCTATGCTCTTAATACCGTAATTCCAAACAAAATCATTAAAAAGTTTATAATGTAAAAAGGGCCGATAAAAGTTAACATTTGTGAGCCATCTTTATCAAATACTATACTGTAGAATTTCATGAACTTTGGGTAATGACATCTATTAAAAAATATTTATATATATAGTAAAATAAAATAAAAGGAAATCTAAAAATTACCATGAGACAGTACGGTGCAACAGTCTTTCTGCCATAGGCAAATGTAATTGTAGTAACCCTGTGCTTGCATAGCAGGACATTAGATATAAAAATACTCGAATCTTAGTCATACCAAGTCAAAGAAGATTAAGTTGACTATGCAGGAATGTATTTTACAAGTGAAATTATTTTATGCAAATGATGTCCCTGTTTTTAAAACTTAATCTTTGAAACTTTTCTGAAATTTTAATCTTTGAAAAAGTCCTGTCCGAATCCAAAAATGCAAAAATAAATAAATAATAATAATAAATAAATAAAATAAATCAATAGTTTTATTAATCATTTAGCTAAGAAGAGGATGAAGGGTGTGTTTCAGTACAGATAATGAATGATGTAGCAACACCGACGGAGGAAGAAAAGATATCACATTTCATAGGCTGCACTCCTGTTCATTATTTTGTAAAAAATGTTAACCAACCTCATTCAATGATTCTTAAGATACTTCATAATATGAGCAGTTTTTACCAGCTGATAATAACCAATAAATCTTTCCATTGCAGTTTTTTTTTTTTTTTTTTTTTTTTTCAATTTGAACTTTAAAATAAATGCTACAGAATATTTTATGGAAAGATGAGCCCAACTTCCACCTAGATGGTACAGTTGACTCCCACATTTTATCTGTGATAAATCTTGCAATAATATATATCTGGAAATGCCTTTATACACTGTTTGTAACAGTTTGATGCAGTTTTACTGCTGTATTCATTCTGATCTAATTTTTTTAAAGAGCTGAGTGTCACAGGCCCTGCCATGTTTTCCATTGCATGTTGATGGTGGTATGTGTCATCATTGAAGCAGACCATAATTTTGGAGCTTCAGGCTAGGTGATATGCCTTTACAAAAACTTTTTATGCAGGAAGGGGCTCTTTTATACATCATACATTGTGTAAAATAACTGTTGTACTACAGTATCTTTGATGCAGTCATCAGCTATCATCTTCCTACTGTTTCTCCTACTAGATTACATTGTTATTTTTGAATCCTTATAACCTTTGGTTGTTCGAAAATTTCAAAGACTTGGTCTTTCATGGTGCCACAGCATCTGCCTCTAAACAGAAAGATAGCTTTTCATAATTCATTATGATTTAAGATAACTTGAAGTTAAGGATGAAAACAGGATTTTCTAATTTCCACCTTTAAAATTAAAATTTCAATTCAAATTTGAAATATCCTAATTGAAAACTCTCATCTGCTGTATTTTCTTTCATCTTGTTTCTTCCTCATAGTTTAAATTTTTATGAAATAAGTGGAGAAAATATGTTAAATAAATGGGATTTTTTTTGTCTCCAAATGAATAAAATTTCTTGGAACTTTCAGTTGGTTCCCTTTTCCTAATGAGGAAATTTAGCGGTTATGTATATATGTGTCAAAAGAATCATTCATTTATATGATAATTTTTTCTAATGTTAACACTATTCTTTTTCTGATTATGAGAAAATTTATAAATCTTACGATTAAGGTTTAATGGAGATATTAATAGCTTATCGTGTTGATCTAACTCATAACTTTTACTTATTTTTCTAAATATAGATTGGTACAAAATTGAAATCTAAGTGAAAAAAAAATAGTTTCAAAACTAGGCATTTCTTATTCCACCAGAAACTGATTAATTTTTTAATTCTTAAAACCAGGGACCTTTTTTCTATCTGATTTTTTAACTTTATATTTTGTTAGTAGTATTAAATATTATAGATTTTGAAAGTTTATAATATCAGCAATAAAATCATTTTACCTTGATATTAAGTAAATTATTGTTTAGCTTACATTTATTTTCCGAGACATTATTTTATACTTTAGTATCAAAATTTATCTTAAAATTGGAATAACATATTTACAATTTCCTTTATTTCCATGCAATACAAATTAAAATACTGAAGTTTTAGTAATTATTATACATGCTGTAATGAAATTAAATGGAAATTTAAGATTTGACAAGTTTTATTATCTTAAAACTTTATTTTGATTATCTTAAAACTTTATTTTGAATTTATATTACTTTATATGCTAAATTGACATTTTAATGAATTGCCATTTTTATATTAAAATGCATTCCAATAATGCTTTATTTTCTAATAGGGATTAGATGAATTATCAAGTAATTATGAAAAGTACCTCCTAGACGAGAAATATCAGCACAAGTGTAAAGTACGATGCAAATCAAATTTAAGAAAACTGCATGAAAGTAGAGCTATAACCTATATGGGAAGAATAAATCAAGGAAAATCTATACAACTGAGGAAATACAAGCTGAATGTTGATGGTATGATTTTATTTTAAGACCTTAATTATTTTAATTTATAAAAGCAATAAATTATTTATTATTCCGTCACTAACAAAAGTATTTTAAATAAAGCTTGTTTTGACTATTCCTGAAATCATTGTTAAATAAATAATAATAATAAAAGTTAGGTTTTATATGGTGAACTTTTAAATCTGACATATATTTGACCTTGTTGTGGGAATTGCAATGTTCTTCTAATAGTCTTGTCTTCAGTTGTATAGAATCTCTTTACTTAAGATTTGATTCCAGTACTTTATATAGACTGATAAGTCTGTTATGAATTAAATATCCTTGAATTTATAGCTAGAAAATTTCTGAAGCTTGTTTTATGATGCATTAAAATAAATCAGGGATTAATCTTAAAATTACCTTTATATAGCTTCTAAATTTACTGTAACATACAGGAATAATTTTATGCATATTAATATGCTACAATATTAAATTTTGTTGTTTGGTGATTCATGGTATTGATATTTAGAATAATATATATACCATTTTATAATCAATAAAATAAGGACTCTAATTCTGGATTTTCATTTAAATTACTTCCTAGTTTAATTGACCTAAAATTTATTTCTAGTGATGTCAAGTGTGAAGACTGTTCCAAAAGAAGCAAAAATAACAAATGAAAGCAATGATGTAAGTTTACTTTTTTTATTAGATATTAATGTTTACCATACTTCATGTATTTCAATTCAGTTATGAAAATTGTGTGTGAAGTCCCATCTTGTAATTTTTCAGACTATAGTGTCTAGTGTCTTTTATAGTATGCTGTTATGATGGTCAGTTTATGCATACATATACATATGACATAACAAAAAGATGATTATGTTTGAGATTTTTTTTAATATTTTTTTTATTTTCACAAGTCTGTAGTGACAGGTTTGTGAAATATATTCTTTTTTAAATCTTAAAACCAATTTATCATACATGAACTCATATTAGTTTAAAATTTAATCTATTTTTAAATTTATTAAAGAAGGCAGGCCTTCTATATTGTCTTTATTATATTTATATTAAACAAGGACCTGAATATTTAGTCTTTCAAAATTCTTTTGAAGACTATTTTATTGACTATGTACATAAATTATTAAGTAGCTGTCCTAGTAAAATGTGCCTTTTAAAAATTTGAGCTATTTCTTTAAAATCATTTAGTCATTATAAATGGTGTTTAGAAACCAAACTTGTTGATTTTAAATATCAATATATATGCTTGTTTGTTGTGATACATTTATGCAATGTATCAACTAGAATAGAGTATTCTGTATATCATTTTTTTCTCTTCTCTGATATAATAGTTTTTAAAATCATTATAATAAGTCTTGTCTGTATCTTGTGAAACTTCAAACCATTTAAACTATTTGTAATCTTCCATTTGTTATTTAATAACAATCAAGTATTGTTTAAAATATTGCTAAGTAATTAAATATTGAAATTACTTTATCTTATTTTTTAAAAGCTAAAATTTGAATTTGATGTATTTTTTACTCTTTGGTTTGTCTCAAAACGAGCTCTAAAAACACATTCAACAATTTAAACATGAAATTTCTTTTTAATGTCTGCTCTGTAAATCCATTTGTTGGGTAGTATTGGGAAAAGAGCTTGCTAGATCCTTTGTTTGTGTGTTTTTAAATAATGCTTTGTTGTCCTGATTCCCTTCTACAATGCCATTAAGGATAATTTATTAACTTTCCCTCTAATGCCCTCTAAAAAATCTGTTTAATTAACATTCCCTCTTGTTTTTACATTGCTTATTGTGCTTAATTATTCCTAATTTGCAACTAATTTAGTTCAGTCTTTTGCTATTGTACTATTTATAAAATATGGTTTAAAAATATTTAATAATTATTTTTCCATTTCTGCAGAATGGATTAAGGGATTGTGAGACTGTTACACTCAATAACAGGCAAATACAATACTATAAAGGCAAATTTAAAAATGAAACTCAACCAAATGAACAGTCTCACTGCCTATGTCTTTCAAAAGCTAATTCAGTAAGTTAAGTTTTTCTGGAACTCTTGCTGAAACTTTAATGACTAAATCAAAAAATTTGAAGCTACATTTCTTCTGCTTTCTTTCTGTCATAAAACTTCACTTTCTGTAATCTATTCTTGAATAATACATATATTATTTAGCTATTAGCTGTTCTAAAATTTTTGGTGCAAAAACTTTAATAAATCAGCTAGATAAAATGCCTAACAATGCATGTCTTTTAACTGATTTAAATAGTATTTCTCAAAATAATAGTTTTAATGACTTATGTGACCTACTTTCTTATGTTTAAATTTTTTCTTCATTTACGTTTGAAAGATGGTACTCTCTCTCTCTCTCTCTCTCTCTCTCTATATATATATATATATATAATGAAAAACACATTTAAATGATTTGCTGAGAATAAATAGCAGAGTCGTGGCCAAAATCACGGAGAATACTGGCTGAATTTTTAGTTCTTTTTATTCGATCACGGGAGCAGGCATTATTTACAAGCGAAGGCGACGTGCACAACACAGAACTGACAGAAAAGCTAAGTGTACAAAAAGGGCCATGAAATCATTATCCCTGGTTTTAAATACCAAGACGTTGATAGAGATAAATATTTTTTATCGAGCTTATAAACTTGGATTTCAGTGGGGATTTCCATGTTTCACATATAAGAGGTCAGGGAAACACAGGGATCTTTTTCAAAGTATTTTATTTAGGTCAGCAATTTTCATCTCTCCCACGGAGTGTGAGAAAGTAACAGGCGTTTAGCTGTTTCTGCGATTTTACACAGCTTCTCTTTAATTAATTAACTAGAGAGAATGGACTATGCAAATTTTAATTTGTCTTCCTTATGTAAAAGAAATAATTTAATTACATTTTTTTTAAAAAAAGTTGTATACCATCTGCAATATTAGTCTTTTATTAACATATGTATTTATGCAAAATGTTTGTCTTGATTCCTTTTATTTTCTAGTTTTTTAGGCCATTTTGATAAATTATTTCCTTATCTAGGCAAGTTCAACTGGACCTACATTATTAAGTACTTGCTGTAGTATAGAAAATAAGAATATAGATACTAGAAATGTGTTGCCGAAAATGCACCCTACGACTGTATATAAGCATGAAAAGCAAATGGATGGAATTGTAAGACATTTTTTCTTGAAGTTTTAAAAACTTGCATACAATATTTTTTTATAGATATTATTGATTCTGCATTAAACATTTTAAACATAATAGGATAAAAATAGACTTTGTAATATACAATAATATGAACAATTGTTAAAAATTTGTTACATTCTACAATATTTGTATAATAAAATTCATGAAGCTTGACATATTTTAACACATTTCGTAGTTTTGAACTGTGCAGAAATCTGTATCAGCTCCGCCTTATTTAGGGTTTTTTTTGTTTGTTTATGGATCTTATTTATTTTTTGAGCTTAAACTTTACGTTGCTGAAGAAAAGTTATATAATAGTTTATGTTGATAAAACAAGCTATTTTGATTGTCATTATGATTAGAATGATTTCTGTGAAGATTTTAGTAAATTTTCTGTATGTATTCCTTCTTTTAAAAATTAAATATTTAGAAACTAATTCTTCTTAATGTACTGTAAACATATTTAAAAACCAAATTTGCAAGTTAAGAATTCATTCTTTCATCTTTGATTAAAAACTTGATTGTCCTTTATTACATGCTTAACATCCAATCCAAATTGAAAAATGTTTATTTTCAATTAATGTAAATATTATAGTATGTAATACTTTAAGACTGGAAGTATTAATGTAAAGGCTAGAAGGTTGGCATTGTACTTGGAGAATATTTTCCCATTATGTAAAATGGTTGTTATAGCAACCATTTATTAAAATTACAGATCTGGTTTGTTATAATATAACAATTTTAAATATTCATTCTTGAATATTCAAGTTGAAAATCTGTGAATATATTTTTAATTTAATATTTATTTTTGTCAAAGGTTTACATTTACCGTGATGAAACATTAAGGAATATTAACCATGTTCATTTAAGCATGCATGTGAATGCAAGGAAATTTTTTAGTTATTATCTGTGTAAATCAAACATCAATAGTATCAGTAGTGATAAATTTTTGTTTTTAATACTCAGCTTAAAATATTTTGAAGTGGTGTTCAAGTTTTATTTTTTAAGATAATAGAATTTGTAAATCTTAAATTCATCTGCTTTCATTGAGCTGTAATTAGAATCATTCTAATATTCATTTGTATTTTTTAAAAAAAATACTTTAGTAAAACCTTTTATATTTGAAAAAGAAAAAAAAAATAGTTTGAACACTTGACTGTAATGTAATTTCGATAAATATAATTTACTTGCATTATTTTGTTATTAATGTTAGATTTTTACTGAGATTTTATCAGTAGCTGATTAAACAAATAACTAAACTAACTGGTTTTTCATTGTATACTTAAAAAAATACAGTTTGATTGGGCAACTTATAATTTTTTAAATAAAGAATTAAAGTAATTATTCTGTGCATTTTTTATTGATTTAAAATACTATAAGAACAAAAGGAATCTTCTGTGGATTGTAAATCTACAGATCTAAGTATCATTAAACAAAATCAGTGAAACAATAAAATATACATATTTTATATATTTTAGAATTACTACTGAATTCTCTTAATGTTGGTTATATCAATTATAGTTGATATTCAAATTCCCACATTTGAGGTATATTTACGAGTAAGTCATAGATTATAACTGAAATGTTAAATTAATTCTGAGTGCTCTTAATGAATGTACTTTGGAGTAAGTGTAAATTGTTTTTAATTTAATAAAGTTAGCAGAAGTTGACCCTTTTATTACATTATATTATCAAATTGAATTGTCACTACTATAATGTAAAGTGTAGGAAAGTATTTTAAATCTGTACTATTTAATCTCTTGTAGAATGTGGGGCTTCAGTGCTTCACTAAACAAAACCTTGCTGTTAGTTCTACAAATTCTTTTCCTATTGAAGATATTAATAAATGGAAATCAATGGAATATAATGAATTCATTCAAATTAAGCCAGAGAATATGGAAGTTGAGCATGTAAGTATTTTTTTTCTCGGTACTTTTAATAAGTAACCAGAACAGGTCCTTAACTGCTAACAGGGCCTGACTTAGTCTAATTGGAGCCTGGATTAAAAACTTATTTTTCCCTTCCCCTCTGCTTCATTGCTTTAGCAATGAAGAACCATGTATAGAACTTGTCTATGGTATTTTTCATTAATTCAAGATTCTATTTAAATTTGAAACTAAAAACACTGTCTTAACTCGAAGTATCATATATAACCATTGAATACAAATTGCAATTTGACAATATGCTAGGGCAAGATTTATATTGAGAAGGTCCTAAATCCTATAAACTAAATATTAATACTAAGGATTCACAACCTATAGCCTGCAGGCCAAGGCTTGCATAGCCTTTGAAGTTGGCCCACAAACGTTAATAAAATAAGACAATTTAAAATGAAATGAGATTTTTTCAAACAAAAAGAAAAAAAGTGTGATATGAAAATGATTCTACATCTGAATAACTAATTTACAGTTCATTAAATTTATTTACTTTTTATTATATGGCTTTTCAGTTTGTTCCGTTCATAGATGTAATAGTATGAGTTTTTGTATAGAAGCTCATGGACGTGAAAAATTTCCACACATGAAAATGTAGTTTGAGGATCAAATTCAAATCTTGCATAATGCATTTCATGATTAAATATCAGATTTTGAAAAATGCCAAAGGAAAATCAATGCATTTTCTTCTTTATTTTAGGTTGATGTAAATCTAGTGACTGAGTGTATGCAGTTAGCCTTAATTGATTTACAGAATTCTGATTTTTTCAAAAATCAGTTCAAAGGAAAACCAATATTAAATTTTATTAAGACTTGGCTTAGGAATTTTCCTGCTTAAAGTAAAATGCAGCAGCATGTGTAACTTTCTTAAGGCATTACTTATATTTGTGAGCAAACTTTCACACTATTGAATTTAAACAAATCAAAAATTAGAAATAGAATAGGAAATGAGAACCTTTCTTCTGTTCTACGTATTGCCATAACCAATCTTAATCTCAACATAGAATCAATAACTTCAAATATTCAGCCCCAGCCATCTCATTAATTTTTTTCTAATTTTGATAATTAATTTTTTTCTCAAAATTGTTCTCTGTATAATTAACTAATTTTTTTCCTCTGTTATTCTATTTCAAGTTTGCCACCTTTTCATCGGGAATTTTTTTTTTGGAGATAGAGTATTTTAATCATATCTATAATGTTTGTGTTTTATTCATTTATGTATTGCATAATGTAAGCATGAGTGAAATAAAGAAATAATTGTAATTCATGCATATTGCCATAAAAAAGTCAGTGTTTTCATGTTTATAACATGTTTTAACATTCTCGTGCTGCTTTGGCCCTCTACATGATCCTTTTTCATATTTTGGCCCCTCATCCTGAAAAGGTTGTGCATCCCTGTTAATACATTTTTGAATGAAAAATGTTCACATTTCTTAAGTTATCTTCATGTGAAGGAGCATTTAATTATTCCTTTCATTTATTGCTTACAGACAAAACTAATTTCATTATTTAAGAAAGGTAATTATTTTATGAGCTGTATCTTTATTAAGTGAAATATTGGGATATTAAAGGTCGAATATTTATTCTAACAGAATGAAAAATATTCAGAATCATTCCTTATTCAAATTCCAGTGAAAAGTTAATTTTAATATATATATATACATTTAACAAGGAGAGGGTTTTTAGCTTATCAAATTAAATGTGTATTCTGTCCTAGTTCTTGATTTAAAGATCTGCATTTTATTTATTTACAGATTAAAACTGAACCTTACAGTGATGAAACTAAGACTCAAACACAAATGGTGCCTAATTCTCCGTTGAGTTGTCTGGATTTTTTTGTAAGTATAAATTTTCCAATTTTTCTAATACCGAATTAGAAAAAAAATCATAGTTTTTAATTTCAAATGTTAATTATTCAAGTTCAGTTATTAATGTTTGAAATTTGTACCAATTTAGTTTTAATTAAAAAAATTTAATTCATAAATGAGCTGTACTGGATTTCGAATTTTACTTTCTCAATTGACAAATAGTTCGGTATTTTTAGAGTCAGATTTGTAGGAAAAAAATTGACCATTTTAATAATTTGGGCTTTATTTTTCATTTGTTTTTATATATTGGTTATAAAATTTTAATTCTAAAATAATACTTTTTAAGAATTGTATTCAATGGCAAATTAAATTATTCTTTGCAACAATGGGCAGAAAAATACAAATGTTAATATTATGTTACTTTTTTAAAAATGAAAATTAAATGTATTCATATTTAGAATTAATATATTATTTTGTGCTGCATTTTAAATATCTCTTATCCTCACTGTTTTTGCCTCATGGATTTTATCATATTTTACTATAAGTTGGGGCAATAAGTGAGTTTCTCAAGCCTGAAAGCTGTAAGAATTTTTAAACATTGCAACTTTTCAATGTTTAAGATTATGCACTTACCTAATATAAGATTCAACATATGTTTGAAATTTAATTTGTCCTTAAGGAATTGTAACAGTTAAATTTAGGTTAGTAGAGAACTGAAACACTTCACTTGGACTAATAATAAAAGCATAATTTATTTGTATTTTTAAAAATTCTATTAGTCTTCTCTGAGAAATTCTTTATTTACCTTTTTTTTTTCTTTCTAGGATCCATTTCAATGGAATGAGGAGGATGATATGATTGATAAAAATCCATTACAACAAAATGATCCTTATTTATCTAGTACAATGTCTGGCAGTAGTAATTGTCTCGAAGACAATGAAGAAAATTTCTTTTTAAATTTTAAGGCAAGATATTTTGTCACTTTTATATTAAGAAATGGAATTCAGTTCTTTCAGTCTTTTGGCGACTTAGTTTTCAAAATTAATCAAATTCTTAATATTTTTTATTGATTCAAATTATGCATATGGTCATATTAATTCTAAATAAACCTATAAAATGCAGGAGTTGAAAAAATAAATGTATTTTTGAGATTTTTATGCTATGCTATATAAATGTCTATTTTTTTTTTTGAATTTGGAAACTGATATTTAGAAGTATTTGGAGAAAGTTTTGTAAAAAAATGTTTATTTTTAAAGATGATTTAGAGACTTAAAAAATGTGAAAAAAATAAAGATTTCAGAAACATTTGCAATATTTAACAAAATTGCATTATATATATAAGATTTAGATGCTACCAAATTGTATGTCTTGATAACTTTTACTAGATATCGCATGGGAAAATTCATCCTGTGATGAAGTCCTTTAATAACATACATATTTTCCTGAGATTTCATATGTCTTTCTTAGAAGACTGATTTACTATATAATTTTAAAGTTTGTGATGTGTACTTTTCTATTCCTTGTATTAGCTTTATTTCATCCTCTTCCTTTATTTACTTGGGGTTCCTGTAGTTAAGACCATTACTTCAGGCTAGGGCATTGAAAATAAGCAGGAAAGAAATCAAACTAATTTTGATAAGTATATGGTGTTTGAATTGATATTGCTATATATTGGAATTTCATTTTTTTAAGAGGGTGGGCCTTGGAGGAATGGTTTCTGGATACGAAATGTTCACGAAATATTTTCTTGATAAAAAAAAAACCATAGCACAGAAGAATGTTAAAGATAAGAAGGGATGGTAGAATAGGTTATTCCATTGTCTTATTCTTAACTTTTTTAAATTGTCAGATGGCATAATTTTTAAATGTTAGTAATGAATCAAATTTTAATTTTTAATGAATTGGTACCAAGGTGACTAACCATACAGGTTGTTCCTCCCTTTCTAATTAAAGGCATTTTAGTTAAATTTGACTGAACTTATTCAACTTTATTAATGGGAAATATGGTTGAATCCTAATGGTCATCATCGGCCATGATACGATCCTTCCTGTGAGAAGCATGTTCTGTCATTGACAGGAGGTAGGCAACCACTGCCATTTCTATACTTACAATGGCAGTATGAATCACTCACCTTACCAGAACCTACTTATTATTGATGTGCCCCCTCCTCCCATTTGAGAGGTACCAAGACGGATAAAAAGTACAATGTATTTAGTAGCTCCTTTAATAGCTGATAATTTCTTTTAAATTTGATAATTTCTGTTCGCGTGGAATTCAGATTTTATGAAGTTTGCCACATGAGTTAGTAATATTACATTCAATTTTGGTAGAGATTTTCCTAAAAGCATTATCTGGTGAATAGAGTTGAACAAGATCAATAACTTTTAAAGGACTCGGTATTCTATTCTACATGAAAATGGCTGGGTTTTGTTATCTGTGTATTTTCAAAATGTATACAAGATAAGCTCTTTCAATAAACAGTAATACACTAACTGGAAATTGGCAAAAAGGAATTGTTGCATCAAAAAGTGCTTTAAGAGGATTTGCATAAAACCTTAGATCTTTTACTCTTGCCTCTTAAATTTCCTGCTACTTTTAACTGATAATTCATTTGAAATAAACTGAACAAACTATTGACCAATTCAGTACTTGTTTGATTGCAGCAATGTGTCTCTGCTTTTTATAGAACTTTCAATAGAGATATCTGTAAAACTGTCTTCTGTACGAGGGAATTAACTGTGTTAAGGAAGCAACATTACGAAAATTCGTAACATGATGAAACCAGCAAATCCTGTTGCAACACCATGTTTTATTTAAACATTATTTTTATGTGCAGAACTTATTTTAAAAATTTGTCTTTTGATTTTAGAAACATTCTGCAGAATTTTTTGAATTTGTTTTTGTTTTAGTTTGAGTAGGAATTTTTGGTGTTGAAAAAGAAAAGTTTGAAGTTGTGGGGAAATTTTAACAAATTCATCAAACTGAATCATGCTGCCTGAAGTGGAAGAAAATGTAATTTCTTCGCTTTGCTAAATTTTTTGTTGTTTGGAGTTAACTTGAAATCAATTATATCGAAAATTACTAATTAAAAACTGATATAAGATTATGCCAGTTAATTTCATACTTTTTGTAGATTTCTAATTTTTATTTTAAGAAAAAAAAATTCTGTCTGTCAAACTTCTATTTGAAGGGAAATACTGGTATACCTCCATTAATTCAGATACTCAGATATAGGAAATCACTTGTAGGAACTCAGATATATTGATTAAAAATTGTGAAGTAGGATTGACCCTGTTTCTATTTAATTATGTTACTGTATTTACGAACACTTATCATCCGGTTCAATAATATTGTGCACAAAAATAGATGCTACACAGTCTATAATCATTGTAAATAAATAGCAAAATTTTTAAAGTTACTGAAATAAAAAAATTAATTTGAAATAAGTCTTTAAATCTATGAAAGCCAAATTCTGAGAAATGTGAAATTAAATTACTTTTTGGTTAAACGAGCTTTGTAACATTCACTGCTGAGACATAAAACCAAAATGTTAAAGTATGAATGAAATTTCATACTTTAATACTCATCAAATACTATACTGCATCAATTTAATTTTGAAATTTGATTCCTGTATTTGTTGTTAATAATATAGCATTGCTACACAGCTTAAAATATACATTCACATTATTTGTTCTGAATATTAAGTAACATCAAACATGTGGAGTCCATTTTGCTTGAAATTCTTTTTATCTTTGTAGTTTTCCCGCTCATTAATAGTTAGATATACTGTTATAACCTTTTTAAAAAAAAAAAAAATTACTGAAATATAATTGGAACAAAATATATACTGAATTTGCATCCACAATTTAAAATTAATGTTAAATCAGTCTTTTGGTATAGATTATATGAACTAAAGTAGTAAAATAAAATATATTTTCGTACAGCTCATTCTCTTTGAAGGGTGTATATTAATCTGGTTTTAAATTTCTTTATCTGTATGCCACTTGATGAACTAGACATTTTTTTGTTAGAGTTTATTTCGTTTAGATAGTTAATTTCCAGCAAATAAATCAGGAATTTATTTGCAGGAAATAAACTATCTAAGTAACAAAGTTAAAATTTTAATGTATTTTGAATACTTGTTAAAATTAATGTTTAGTCATTCATAAATAAATGGTTATAAAATAATAATGATGAGGACGTGCATATTATTTTTCTTTTCTTAAAATTTGTCTACTTTTGACTAAAAAAATATGTTTATGATTTATGCATTTATCGGAATTGATAATGCACTCTCTTTGGTTACAGGATTTTTCATAGATATGAATATACATTGTCAAGTTGTGAAGGTTAATACAGCTGCTTATTTTAAAGAATTGCCACATAACTCTGGCCTGTCAGATTCATGGAGCACTTTGTCTCGTCCGTTTTGATACTATGTCAGTTCTGGTGGAGTTTTGATCATTAAATCTGTATATTAATTATTAGTGTTAATTTCTTTTTATTAAGATAATTTTAACTATAAATTATGGGGAATTTTATAGATTAAACTTGATCCTTTCACTATTTTTTTTGTTTGTTTCGCATTCATCTTTTAAAATCTTTTACTTATATAAAATGTTATCTTTTTTTTTTATTTGTGGCCTCATCATCTTGGTGAATTCAATTTTATATGTAAAATATTGATTTCTTGAATGATTATATATGTTTAATTTTAGGCTTGTTATGATATATTTCAAATATTTAATCCAGAATTGTTGTATGAGTATATTGTGATTTTTTAATGATTTGTTTTTTGAAAAATAAATTGTTTGATAAAATGTTGAATATGTAATTCATGTTTAAATTTTTTGTGCAATAGATGTTATTGGGATTTATAATAAAGATTTATCATTGGTTATTGTGAAGTTTCTTTCTTTTTAAAATGGCTCTTAATCTTAAATTATGTAAAATATTGATTTGAAATCCCATTACCTAACTACATATTGTTACAAACGAGCGAGCGCCGCGAAAATACGCCAAAGATGGTGACGTTTGGCGAGGAGCTTAGCGCCAGCTTGGTTGGTTTGGCGAAAGGAATAGTCTAGTATCCGCTGGATCTCGCGCGTTGTTTTGAGAAGTTTCGGGGCACGCTCTTCCTCGGCTATATAAGGGACGAGTAGCCGGAGTCGGTTTAGTTTTCTCCTCTCGGAAGAGAAGCATCTCGCTGGACTAGCGGATTAGTGAGCTGTGTTTACGTTTGCTATTAATGTTGTATTATTGAGCTCGCTGCGATTTGCTGTGCTATACAATAGCTGTTTTGCAGTCTGTGTTTATTGTGCATAAGGCTTGCATTTACGTTGTGCTGAATTATGTTTATCTGAAATTTTTACTTTATCAATTATCCTGTAAATAGCTTTAAATAAATTTGTTTGTGCTGTCCTCAAGTAAAGTCCATTCAAACCGAACCCCCTACGCTAAAAACGTAACACTATATATTTGTCAATTTTGCTCATTAGAGTACTTAATTTTTTTTTATCTAAGCACTTAAAATAAATCCAATAAATAATTTTATACCATTTGAGAAATAACTCCATTCTAGTTTCCATTTAATTATAAATAAGCTTTGAATATTTTAGTTTCCAGTTATTTATTGTAAAAATTAAATTTAGCTATAACATTAGAAATCCTCAACAGAAATTAAAACCTACTTGTTCTAGTAAGTAAATGTTCTTTTTAATTTAGAATCATTTATAAATCCCATATAAAGGTTTTTAATGGTATTTCATTTTAATCTAAAAGTATAAATCATTTTAGTGTATAATCCACATTCTGATTATTATTTTTAATATTCAATAAAGTAATTATTTTAATCATAAATATAATAATGGAAATGCAAAATCAAGTCTTAGCATATTTAGGAAAAGTTGAATTATCATTATTTGTTCTGGATGAAGTGCATCTTTGGCCCAATAGTTATGTTACCATTTTCTAACCCTTAGACTGCGAGTTCGGGCCTACGTCAATCCGCTTACCATTTCAAAGGTGACCCGGTTGTGATCACAGCGGCCTTAAAATAGCATTCATTCTTAGTACGCAGCTTCGTTCAGCTGCTGTGGCGCCCTCTAACGGCAACAAAAGTTCTCAGATGCATTAAGTACAATTGTTAAACATTGCCAGCAATTCACACATACGCTTGACGCAATTGTATCACTTGTCTGATCACCGACTCACTGGGGAGTCACTCTGTGGTGATTGCTATACATGTAAGCCACTTCATCCCTCGGACTGAAGTGCACTTTCGGCCCAACGGATATGTTACTCGGCTACAAACCATAAGATTGCGATTTCAGACCTAAGGTAATCCGCATCTGCCTTAAGTTTATGGTTACCATTAACATATAAATATCGAATGAATAAATTTACAAAATACAAACAGATTGATTAACTAGTTAAGTGCGCTCGACGTGTTTACACGTCGGACCAAACCTCTGCTGTGGTGTGGTTGACGTGTATATTCGTTGCATAAAATAAACTATAAAAACTCGAAATCTCAATAAAATGTAACACGAATATTATTTCGCGATATGTTCCCTTTAAATTACCAATACGACCATTATGTATTTTATATGGAGGAGAGCTCGCGTATCAAAGGTAATTACATACATAACCCGCGATTTGGACGGCCAACGTTGATTTGCCGAGAAATCGCGCCAGCAGTTAGCAGGGCCAATAATGACTCGTTGCTCGAAATTTTGTGAACTATTTCCTTATTTTTCTTGTTTATTCTTGATATCTTTTTGCTTATGTTTTTTATTAATTTTTGACAATTGTCAAGCTGTTAGTAAGAATAACGTATTTAGAAACGAATTGTTAGTTTATTTGACAAATAAATATGTAATCCTTCCTCGTTTTTCGTAAAATGTGTAACAGTACCATTTGCTCTGCGTTCGACGTGTATGCACGTCGTAGCTTTTTTTAAAAATTCCGCATCCTGTAGTGATTTTTTGAAACTAAGTTCCACACTTAACTGGTTAAATGTATTCCATTTATTAGTTATCAAAGGGAATACACTTAAGAAAAATGCAAACTCTGTGAATTAGAAAATATTAATTCAACATTAAATTTGGCAAGCATGATTGATTAGGTTCCTATGCCAGGTTATTTATCGATGTAATACCGGGTGTCCAAAAAGTTCCCGTACTCCAAATAAAAAAAAATTCATTTTCCATGATTTTTTTTTCAAGTATATTAAATTTTGCCATACGAGTAATGAAACCATGGACATGCTTGAAGCTTTTTTCGGCGATCGATTTATCTCAAAAAATCTTTGGCCACCTCGATCCCCTGATCTGACCAACCCGGACTTTTTTCTGTGGGGATATTTAAAGGACAAAATTTATGAAGGTGATCCTCTAACAATAGAAGATTTGAAAATCGCAATTACCCAAAGGATACAAGAAATCACTCCAAGCATGTTAAAACGCGTTTCGAAAAACATGCGCAAACGAGTTCAGCTTTGTCTCCAAGAAAGGGGTGGACATTTTGAACATTTATTATAAATGTAAGCTCAGTATTTTTTCCTTACTCATGTTAAAAGTGCTTTTTTTCATTGGCATAAAAATAATTCTTTTTAAACCTATTGTTTTTGTAAAATAAATTCACAAATCTTCAGTACGGGAACTTTTTGGACTCCCTGTATATTTAAATGAGCGAAAGATAAGACAGGCACATGGAATATTTGAGAAAATGGCAATATAATGCTTGTTCCGAGGATAATCTCATATTCGACTACATAACTAAGCATAATCAACCATTATTTTGCTCAGCTAATTTATAGCTTTCTGTCAGAGGCGGTGATAGCAGATGGGCAGTTGTCCCCTTGTCGGTAGCCTCTTGCCCCCACGTCGGCGAGATATTTAGTTTCGTCAGCAAAATTTTTCACCATTTCATGGTGGTTGAAGAGAGCTGCGCATTATCGAATATGATTATTTAAAAACCTCCTTGAAATGAATATATTGTAAACAATCGAAATATTCAAGTAATGGTTAAAATTTTTAGACTATATTTGGCAAATTATTCGATATGTGGTAGATCAATAATATGCCGTATTTTCATAGACAATTTTTGATAGACCTAAAAATTGAAAATAATGGATGTCGAACACAAATGTTTAGCAGATTTTGAGACATCTGATTCAAATGTCTTTCATTCAGCTTGTAATTTGTACTACTTTTGGCAATATAACCGACAAAGATGATAAGCTAATTTATTGACAATTTTTGATCAATCGACTATAAACTCAATGCGACGAGTGTCGAAGAAGCCTGCAGATTTCCGACATTTGATTAAATAGCCGCTCATTTAACATAATTTGCATTTATTTGGGCAATATATCCGACAAATGAATGAGATATCGCATAACAACATACATTTTTTTTTACAAAGGTACAATGAAAGGAAGAACCAGTATCTGAATAAAAAAGAGAATCTGAATAATATTTGATTTTCTTTAATTAAATGTAAAATTAACTATTTTGAGTTATTTTGGAGCCAAATGAGAGAAATTGTGCTTGCCCCCCTGTCGGATTTGTCTTGCCTCCCCGTCGGCAAATTCCTACCGCCGCTTCTGCTTTCTGAATATTCTTTTTTAATAGACTTATGCCAAGTAGCTGCTTTTTACGATGCCACTTGTCGAAATAAAGTTGCAGAAGTGCCCATAAAAGTTTTACTAGTCTATTAAGTTGATCATTTTCAATTCACAAATGTGCTGTGTCATTGTTATAAAAACAACAACAGCAACAGTACCTTGAGAATTAAAACGAAGTACGTGATAATTTTATGGATCTACATGAAAAACTGAATTATCATGAGGTGAAAACGAATTTATAAAATAAGTGCTGAATAAACCAGTATTATGGATTCTGAAATATCATGAAACGTTCTATCTGCCACATAATTCTGCCATCATTTTTGCATAATTTTATGTGAAATTCAAGAGGCAAAAGGCATAAAAAGATATAAATAATTTGTCATATTTTTTTTACCTTTTTGTATGCGAAGTAAAATTCGGTTTCAACGTTTAGATAAATTTCAACATTTTCGACATTCCTGAGTTCAAATCTGGAATTATATGGTGGTTTGTCTGTCTCTCTGTGTGCAGGGCGTGACTAAGGCAGGGGCATACGGAGCAGCTGGGTCCGGGCCCCCACATAAGAGGGCCCCTCAAATCGGATAGAAATTTTATTTTACGTTTAATTGTTTAATAAATGTTCTTCATTACTAAAGTAGTAAAGCAGAGGGGGGAGGAGAGTTTTTGCCCCGGGCACCAACTAGGTTAAGTCGGTTCTGTCTGTATGTTATGCTAACTCCTTTTTTTCCTTTAAAAAACTACAACGATGATACAACAACATCCTGATCTAAATTGATAAAATTTGATTTAAGTTTTATCAGCAAAACTATTGACGAGCATCAGTTTTTAGAATTTCATAAACAGTAATAATTTGTTTGTTTCGTACATAATTAAAATCAAACAGTCGAACAAAAAATAAACAAACAGAGAAAGAAGCGGTTGAATGTATTTTAGAATGTAATTTTTGTGCTAAAACTGTATTAGATTATTGTCGTCTAAAAGAGGTCTGTCAGTTTCTATGTGCTTCTAAACAAAATAATTCAAAAACCTATTAAATTAGTTGGATGAAATTTACATTCATCTAATGTGTTTGTGATGGCCGTCAGTTTTTAGAATTTCATAAACAGTAATAATTTGTTTGTTTCATGCATAATTAAAATCAGACAGCCAAACAAAAAATAAAAAAACAAACAGAGAAAGAAGCGGTTGAATGTATTTTAGAATGTAATTTTTGTGCTAAAACCATATTAGATTATTGTCGTCTAAAAGAGGTCTGTCAGTCTCTATGTGCTTCTAAACAAAATAGCTCAAAAACGCATTAAATTAGATGAATGATATTTACATTCATCTAATATATTTTTACCATACCGTAACTGTACGTACATTTAGTCATAATTCTAGATCAGTATCATGTTTTAAAGTGAATCTATCAATAGGAAATGTTACTATCCCAATATGCATACTTTATTCTTTTACTTCGAGAGCCCCATAAGGTTGGAAAAGGTTGGTAAACCCTGTTGGTATAAATTATATTTAACTGACTTTTCTTGAAAACAAAACTCGAAAAAAAAAACCTGTAGAAGAATAGAATCTGATCTATTGACTTTATACCAAAGTAGGAGATCAGTGATCAAAGGGGACCAATTAAAAGCTCATCACAATTTTTTTAAAGGAAAAGAAGTACTTTTTATCAAAATAAACAAACATATTGTTACAAGCAGGCGAGCGCTGCGGAAGTGCACCGAAGTTGGCGACGTTTGACGATGAGCTTTACGCCAGCCGGGTTGTTTTGGAGAAAAGAATAGTTTGGTAGCCGCTGGATCTTACATGAAAGGTGCGCGTACTTTTGGGCGCGCGCTTGCTCTGCTATATAAGGGATGAGTTACCGTAGTTTCGGCAGTTCCCTCTCGGAAGAGAAGCGTCTCGCTGGACTAACAGATTACTTATCTCGCTTTGTGAGCTGTGTTTACGTTTGCTGTTAACGTTGTATTATTGAGTTCGCTGGGATTTACTGTTTACTCTGCTATACGGTAGCTGTTTTGCAGTCTGTTTTTATTGTGCGTAAGGCTTGTATTTACGCTGTAAGTGACTGTTGACTGCTGGATTGTGTTTATCTGAAGTTTTACTTTATCAAGTCTTCCTTGTGAATAGCTATAAATATTTTTTTGTGCTGTCCTCAAGTAAAGTTCATTCAATCCGAATCCGCTAAGCCAAAAACTTAATAATATACTTTATTAGATGGCGCTGAGAAATTAAGTACAAAATTATAACACGTACAAAAATAACCTTAACAAAAATTTTCTCATTTATTTTAAATAGAAATAGGGTGTCAGATATAAAAGCCTGGTATGGCGCCAAACTTCTATTTTTTCAACCCATAACGGGCCAAAACCCATTCTAGATTTAGCACGGTTAAAATCTAATGGCGAAGAAAAAAAGAAAGAAAACTGAAAATCTGTTGAAGAATCCCTTTTGCAAGTCTATGTTTAACTTAGTAGCGTATAGTTTTCGTCTAATATTAATGAAGTTTTGCCCAATTGTTCTTAAAGCTCAGTTCAAAAGTTAATTTCATTTCAATTAATTAAATAAGGTTTAATTTTTTTGAACATTATACCTTCCGATAACGTTATTTAAAAATTGGTTTTCCCACCATTTTAAAATAAAAAAATTCTTTTTTAATGATACTATTTTAATTTTAGTACGATTTTTTAATGTTAACCAATTTATAGTTTAATTTATTTACATTAATTTTATTATAATTAAAATCGAATTTATTTCATAGTTTTGTATTGTCACATATGAGAGATTTTATTTTTCAAATTGTTTAATTCTTGCGAAATAAAATTTAATTTTTCTTTATATTTATTATTACATGAAAAGCAATCCATTCATGCATTAAGATAAAACATATACGCATTTGAAAGTAGTTTATACCACAGTTATTGTTTAGTTACAGCTTGTATAGGTAAAAGACTAACTATAACATGAATCAATATAATTATAATATGCTTCAGCACACTTTGATAACCACAATGTGCATTAGAATTCAGTAAAAATCAAAATTCGAGTTAATGTTCCCCCGAATACAAATTCAGCGTTCCACTATCACTATCCAGGTCATAATATAGTCTGATTAAAATGGCTTTCAATCCAAAAACTTTCAAAAGTTTCTGTGATGTTCAAATTCTTCCACACGACTAGATTTACAGTTCAAGAATACTTGTTCAATAGAATCATAGAATTTCAAATACTGAAGATTATTATATTATAGAATGTTGTTCAGTTAATATATGAAATAATTCGGTGTTCAGATCTCTGACAAATTCAGACATTAAAAGCTTAGTTAATAAAATGCAAGTTTCTTCTATTTTATTTTTAAATACATTATTTTCTTATATATTCTGTTTTTAATTGAATTTTTTTATTAAATTGTATTCTTAAATTTTAGAAATGAAATAATAAATGAAAAACGGAATTATTTAATTAAAGTTATAATTCCAGAAAGATGTTCAAAAATTATATTCACCAGAGCATGCAAACGATAATTCTTAGGTTAATTTTTAATTCTAGAAATAGAAATTTTTTTTAATGAATTCTTTACACAAGATTTCTATTTTAATGAAATCTAACGAAAACCCTTTCTCTACTTTTTTTTCTTTAAATTATTCTGCTATTTAATTTCATGTCGTAATAAAATGCAATAAAAAAGTATTTACTTTTTTAACGACTACGAATAAGGACGGCGAACATCTACTGTATAAGAATACTTGTAGAACATATAATAAGACAATAGCTATACTTCTATTTATGCAGAATTCCAAGTTTTATATGATTTTAAATCAGGTTCTAAAATTACTTCTCATTGTTCTGGATGCTTAAATTGTAATTGAATCCAATTTTAATAACGATAAATCGACTTCTAAATTTGAAATTTTTTTTTCTTGTTTCATGATTTATGACGCACGATAAATCTAAACGTAGCTTCGGACTAAAAGGTTATTCGGAGGACAATTTTATTCTGCTTGTAATGTAATTGCAATACAACCTAAAAATTGCGGACGCTTTTGTATTTCCAGAGTAATTTAATGTTATTTTATTCTTTTCATCAGTTATTTTCATGTTCAGATTCTTACTTTGGTTGTTTCCTCTTTTGTTGGAAACAATTTAATATACACATTTAAGTAACTATAAAGTTATCTATATTTTTTGGCAACATTTTTATCAATATTCTTAAAGTAAGAAATATCAACTACGAGGAAAATTTGTTGCCCAAGTTTTCTTTCCTTTTAAAAATGAAATTATCATTTACTGTTTTTAAAAACTTAACAAAACCTTTATTGCGGACAAATTTATAATCAATATAGAGATTGGTGGTATGGCAACATCTTCTTTACAGGGGGCGAGAGTAGTTCAAAACCCGCAACCCGATTCCATCGAAAGAAAACATTGTGTAAATCCCGTTCCTAAAGTCCGTTGGCTGTACAGAAATCTGAAAACTAACATATTATAAGTCCACTCCCACCATCTGATCTGATCATTTTAATCTGAGCTTTTGTAAAGGTGATGACAACGCGTTATTAAAAGCTGATTTTTTTGAGATGCTCGTGCAGATAATAAATTTTTTATCATTTTTGAACATGATGTTATTTTGGGAATGAATTTCAATAAAAATCCGTAGGCGGGAAATAAGAAAATCGCAGGCGAAAAATTGATATTTTATCCAGCAGATGTATATAAGGAACAGTTCTTCAACGGTTGCTAAAACTTACGGTTTGAATGCGATTCAGATTACCTTTCAATAACTTAAAAAAATGCCTCACCGCAGGGTTCGGGCTCATTACGAGCAACTGCCAGAGTTTGACAGAGGTCGTATCATTGGATTGAAAGAGGCCGGTTGGACAAATCGGAGAATCGCTCGTCATTTGAGTCGAAGCGATGCGGCGATTCGGAAATGCCGTCAAAGATGGGTAGAAAATGGCAGAGTTCAGCGTCAGGATGGTAGTGGTCGACCTAGGGCCACAACAGATCGTGAGGCCGGAGTGATTGTCCGTTAAGCTGTCACAGCGCCTTCTTCATCTCTATCAACCATCTGACGTTCAACCTAAACACCAGTGTCCACCATGACCATTCACAGACGGTTGAGACAGCGAAATCTATGCTCTCGGACAGCGTTACGCCACCTGCCTCTCACGTGGTGCATGGCTCAATCAGGTTGGAATGATGTCGACTGGGGACGAATAGTCTAGACGAATCCCGCTTCCAAATGTGTCCTGACGATCATAGAAGACGTGTTTGGAGACACCCAGAACAGAGGGGGTTATCCTGCTTTCACTATTGCACGCCACACCGGCGCTCAACAAGGCATTATGGTCTGGGGTGCAATTTCCTTTGATAGCCGGACCCCTTTGGTCGTCATTAGAGGTACAGTTACAGTACAGTGGTACGTCGACGACATCCTAAGACCTATTTTGCTACCATTCCTTTTGCAGCCCCTCGGCTGGTTTTTCAGCAGGACAATGCCACACCACATACAGCACGCGTTGCTATGAACTGCCTGCAAACTTGTCAAACCCTTCCTTGTCCTGCCAGATCGCCAAATATTTTTCCATCGAGCATGTCTGGGGTAGGATGGGAAGGCATCTGCCCTGGAATGTTAATGACCTCGTTCGACAATTGGAGCGAATTTGGCAGGAAATACCGCAGGAGACCATCTGGAAGCTTTATAGGCCTATGCCACGCAGTGTGGTAGCTTGTATCCAGGCTAGAGGCGGGTCAAACCTTATTGAACTTGTTACTGTAATTCTGAAATAAATTATTCAACCGATCTGAGATTTTAATCATTTACTATTCTGTACATTGTCTTCTTATCCATCAATTTTCGTCTCAATCAAACAACACCTTCTTGGTGCGACGATTTTTTTTTGTTATAGAGTGTAAATTGAACCTGAATACATCTGTTGCTAGACTAAAGTGGTTTAGTAAAGGGCGAGAGAGCTTAGCGATCCTAGAAGAACTAACTGCATCAGCACTTGCTATGGTTTGGCGAGCATAAGCGAGCTGGAGGTGGAGCTCCCTATTATAGGTTATAACTCACCTCAAGACGCTTATAAAAACATACTTTCTCTCCTTTTAAAGAGGAATGGGAAAGGGAGTAATTGTGTTAATTAATGTGAGTAGCGTTTGTTAATGGATGAGTAATTCGGCTGGAAGGATACGTTGAATTATTTTCTCACAGTGCAATCAGGTGCAAATTAATCGTGGAATTCAATTTATTGGATGCTGTTTTAACTATGCCAATCTTTCAAATGTACCATGGACTTGTATTATGAGACATATTGCCTAGGGAACTGTTTCAGCTTTAATGCAACCCGAGGAGTACCAATTTCCTGGCTGAATATGTATATACTAGTGCGGTGTACGCTAGATCTGACTTGGTCGCAAAGTTCCCCGTCTGGAGAGTAATACCACTGGGGGTACTGTGTCAAGAATGAGTGTTCTCTGTTCCAGATCTGAATTACGATCTATGGATGAATTGAAATGCATGAATGAAGTCCTCTCCGTGAAAAGGGTTTGTGGTATATGTGATCTAGAAGTCAGATTTCTGCTCTCGAGTGCTCAGGGGTCTATACCCTCAGAAGCTACTGCACCCCTCTTTCCGTTGTAAAGTGGGGCACTGAATAACAACTATTGTAATTACATAATAAAAAGTAACTAAAATAAAATTTTTCCTAATAACCTAAGAAGGAATCGATTAGAAAAAAATTGTTTTTTTTATATCACTTGTTATAAGTTTATTTATTTGTCAGCAAATATTCCTTTAGAAATTCCCAGCTAGGTTGGAGGTGCAATTAAAAGTACAAAGGAAAAAAAATGATCTTAAAAAGCTAAGCGTCGGTGATCTAAAACGGTAGGCTTTATTTTTCTATTATTACTTTATTCATTTTTTCCTTTTTCTCACAAAAACTACTGCGAAAATTTTTTTACTTCCGGTAACACCTATTTTCGTGCTAACCTTCGATTATTTTTACACCTAAAACAGTCTGAAATATATTTCACAACTCCATTTTCATATATTTGAGAAATGTGAATTCATTGATTTACTATTCAAATGCCCTTTACAAGCTATTCTATCGAATGCTTCTGCTGATTTATACTCGTCAGATTGCTGTCACCGTACAAAAAACATGCTCTCTAGACTGTGCATTATTGTGATTTTTGTCGGATGCAAGGACGTGAGATTTTTTTAAATTTTTTTTCTTCGATTTCCCCTATTTAACCTTTTATTCTGTATTCATGAATCTATTATATTTCCATAAAAGAAATAAATAAAATTCGCATATTTTTAGTAAAAACGATGGAACTTTGAGGCTTACTTTATAAGGTGGAAAGTTTCCTATACATAATTTTTAATTCGACGTATACTTAAAAAAAAACTTAGTTGAAAAACTTATAAATTAAATTTTATTATAGAAAAGGAAAGTGTAAATTTTTGAGTTTAATGTCAATATAAATTTTTTTGCGATATTTGTTGTTAAGAAATAAAAGCTTAATTTTTAATTAGGTTGTGTTCAAATTAGTTTTTAGATAATGAAAACATGGCAATGATTTTCTTCTCGTTAGATTTCATAATGATTGGATAAAAATTGTAGATTAGTGTAAAAGAACATACAAACAGGAATTCATCTTTGTATATGTAGATAGTAACATACAAATTCTTATTATGTTTCCTTCTGTAAGAATTTTTTTTCATTATCTTTGCAACTATCTTGAAATACACTATCATTTTATAATACGCTGTTCCATCTGAAGATTTATTTTTACTTTCTTATGTATGCAATATATTTTGAAAAAATATTATAATTGGTTTTCAAGAGTTACATAAATCTTTATGTTTTAATTCTTTCTGTGCCAGAAAAGAATATTTTTGGAATTACAACTGTACGTTTATTCATTTGTGTGTATATGAACACGAAAACTCTAAAGCTCAAGAAATTAGACAACTGAATTTTGGCCTGAATATTTGTATTCAAATTGTTAATTTCTCCTAATATTGGACAAAATTTGACAACTAAGAGAGGTACTTTTACAATGTATGTATTTAAAAGAATATTTTGGTTAGGAATCATGTAGCCATGCAAGTCGAAAGAAAATGTTATACATATGTAACGATATTTTCTTAATTTTTATCTTAATTTAGTCTATATTAGCTTCATTCTAAAGTGTTCTCTTATTTCCCGATTCCCTTCCATATTTTTATTCAATTAATTCATACGCGCTCTTTATAACAGCTAACTTCAATATTTTCTCATACTCTTGGTGAAGGAATGAAAAATCCCCACAAATGCTTACTACATTCTTTTAAAGACTGCTGAATTTCATTTTCGTGAAGCTACACGTTTAAAAAAAAAAACCCTATCGAAATCTCATTGCAAAACCACTGAAGGAAAAATTTCGATCTCTTCTGCACTTGTGTCGCGATGCAGACTCACATATTTTTTATCACTTATGTTTTGTACTTAAATTATTGCTCCCGTGGTGAAATAAATTGTGTTTAAATTCCAAAAGTTATTTTTTCTTTCGGTTATGCATCTGTCCAAATTATGTTTACATATATGTTTGTTATTTGAACATATTTGTTGGAACTGTTTTGTGTATATGTTTTTTGAAAATGTTACATGTATATGATTGATATCTTTTGTGTTATTGAAAATATGAGATAAATTTTGGATTTATAAATACTTATCTTCTATTTAACCAAACAATATATTTGCAACATTTTCACCGTTTTTTCTTGACTGTGATATTTTCTGTCCCTCCCCCCCGGTTTTTCGCCGCATTAGGGGGAAAAAACTTCCAAATAAATATTTATAAAGCGTTTTAAAAGTTTAAAATTTTTAAAATATAGAAGGACGCTTGAAGCTAGTCACGACCGCCCTGTAAAAGTTTTACTGGAACGCGCTAGACTCGTTATGGACGACTAAGAAGTTAAAGTACGCTTTGATATCAAATTAAGATCTTTATTTCTAAAATATGCATGGCAAGGGACAATGTTATGAAATCTGTGTGAAAATAGAGAAATCACAATTCTGATTTTTTTTATAACAAAGAAGAAGCAATATTTAATGATTTTATTTTTTGCATACCTTAGAATAATAATTTGTATTCAGTTTTAAACCTGAACTGCAGAATTATTTTATATTTAACATAATTCTTTCTGATATTCTTATATTTTATTTCAAAGCACATTTATAAATTATCATTAAGATTACATATAACTGTTTTTAACAGACTTTGAAGGAATCAGAAACGATTTTATGAATATTTTCGGATCAAAATTCTTTCTTATAAACAAATTGATGAAAGTAATAAAATTCTTTAATGCATATTTTACCACTATTGTATATTTTTTTTTATCAAAGCAGCAGAAAAAAAAATACGAAATGAATTTCAACTTCATAAATATTGTTGTTTTCAACACTTCAGAAGTATTTTGAAATTTACCGATATAAATTAAATTTTCGATGAATTCATCGTTCCTTGAGAACTCGTGTTTGTAAATTATTACACACGATTTACATTTTGCCATTGTGGATATTCAACTTCAATGATGTCAGAGTCTTTTCTTTCGGATAAAGAATGTGTGTGTTTCTTGCTTTCCTCACACAATACAATAATTTTCTGGAAATAAGCATAACTTTTCCTTGTGAAAATAGAGACATATAATCTTACGATATTTAAAGGCATATTTACCAGTTATCTTTTCAATATATGAGAAAAATGTTTAAAAAAAACACTCTTGTTAAAATAACCAGTGATTTACGGTTCTAAAATATTGGGCATTTAGCTCAAAGAAAATATTTTATTAATTAAATTGTCCGATTTTTAATAGAATGTTTACTGGTTATCTTTTCGATATCTGAGAAAAATGGAAGAAAAAACTCTTGTTAAAATAATCAGAAATTTACGATTCTAAAATATTGGGCATTTAGTTCAAAGAAAATATTTTATTAATTAATTTGCCCGATATTTAATGGTACGTTTACTTGTTATCTTCTCGATATCTGAAAAAAAATGTAGATTACTCTCTTGTTTAAATGTCCCGTATTTTACGATTCTAATATATTGGAAATTTTGCTTAAATAAAATATTTTATTAAGTTGAACAATATTTAATGGCATGTTTAGCTGTTATCTTTCCGATACCTGAAAAAATGTAAAGAATTACTTAAAAAATATTTTGTAATATTATGACTTTAAAATATTAGAAATCTTACTTAAATTAATGTTTTAATAATTAAGTCTTGTTAATAATTAAAACAAAACGAAACATGGAAGGCTGAAAATCATTTCTGAATAAAATTATCAACGTTTCAAAACAAACAAACAAAAAAGATTTAAATGAAATCTACTATGCATATTTCAGTGAATCAGATCAGAACATCATTTCTCGAACGGCCAAGCACCGCGTGATCGTGCGAGTTAAATTGCATTTTTATTCATTTTAATTGTTTTAATCGAATGAGCCACTTTAGCATTGCAAACGATCCAAAAAAACTTTGTCTCGCATTGATTGTTTTTTTTAAAAAAATCCCATTTCCTATTTATTTCATTTCATATAATCGCGTGCTCAAAATGACATTTTTCTAGGTTTTATTGGCTGTAGTCATTAACTTATTATTTTTAAAATCAGAGCTTTTGTAAATGCAATGACAACGCGAAGATAATAAAATGTCAATTTTTCGCCTACGGATTTTTGTCTACCTCTTTCCCAAAATAACATCGTGCTCTGTTATGATAAAAATGGACGCTTTTTTGGATTGACTGGAACCAAAATTTGACACAGAACAACACTTTTAACTATAAAATAACATTCAAAATTCATTTATTTAAGTCTTTGAGTTTTTGGACAATCGCGTTTACATGCATATTAAATTGATGCACATATAATTGATCGACAATTTGGGGGGTCGCTTACTAATTTTTAATAAAGTTCTACACTTTAGATGATAAAAACTGTGCACCAAATTTAATTTTTAAATATTTAAATTTTTTCGTAATCGCATATATATTAGAATGTATCACAAAAGAATTTTTTTTTAATTTCAAATTTTGAATTCCGTAAAAAGTTATAGTTATAGTCACGTTTTTATCAAAACATTTTAATCAAATGGAAAAATATTTAGATGAATCGTATTGGATATAAAGTTTGAATTTTCTTAAAACTTACAATTATTTTAAATACTTTTTTTCAAAAATGTATATTTTCCAATTAAAAAAAATACTAACAAAAAGCAAATTTTTGTTTTCAGATGCCAAAATGTGAAGTTTCGAAAATTAATTAACATAAAAAAATTATATTTGCGTCTCGTTAAATTTAGGTTGTGGACAGTAAGTTCTCAAGATTTTAAATGAAAAATGAATAAAAATTTTAGACTATTTTTTCAATAATTTTGAAACTAATTACTACACAAAATTTATTTTCCCTCCACTTCATAATTTAAAAATTTTCCTTCATGATTAAAAAAAAACCTTTGTATATAATTTTTTAGCTTTAATTTCCATGTTTTAGTTACTAAATTTATACTCAGGCGCATTACAATTATTTTAATTCCTTTTTTATTATGGCTGTTGTATAATTAAAAATGTATTTAAAAATAAAAAAACGATAAATGACCCCCCCCCCTCAAAAAAAAAACTTTATTAAACTACGATGTTTTGAATTAGAGGTTCAAATTTTCATAATATTATTATATGTATATATTATTTTCACAGTTCTTTTCTTTTATTTTTATCATGTCAGAACATGATGTTGTGTTTGGGATAAAGTTTCTGGCATCAAAAAAAAAATCCGTAGGTGAAAATTAAAATTTTATAATCTGCATGAGCATCTCAAAAAAAAATCAGTTTTTAATAACGTGTTTCCATCGTATTTACAAAAGTTCTGATTTAAAAAAATAAGTTAATAACTATAGCGAATAAAACCTAGAAAAATGTCTTTTTGAGCATGTGATTATATGACATGAAATAAATAGGAAGTGTTATACGTTTTTAAATAATAAAAGCGAGACAAAGTTTTTTAGGATCGTTTGTAATACTAAATTGGCTCATTCAATGAAACCATTAAAATGAATAAAAATATAATTCAACTCGCACGAGAACGTGGTGCTTGGCCGTTCAAGAATTGGTGTTCCGACATGATACATTGAAATATGCATAGCGGATTTCATTTTAATCTTTTATTTTAATCCTGTTCTATGGAATTATTTAAATTTTTTATCCTAGAAGCTGATGTTTTTTTTTTTTTTTTTTTTTGCATCCCAGTAACTTTTTAATGCATTCTGAGTTCCAAAAAAGTGTCGATTACGTCTAATGATTATTGAAATAAATTTTTCTGCCCAATATATTTTAAAGTTAACTAACGACTTATTGTAATTTAATTTTTTTTGTTATGGAACTTTCTAAAATTATGGGTGATTTTATTTGTCTTTTTGAAAATATATATTAGAACCAGTGGCTGTGGTCTCCCCAAAGCTTTCTCGTGTACTCCCAAAATAAACTTGTCATGCCAAAGAATGTCTAACATGACATTGTGCATAATAATTACGAAATACTAACTTTTAAAGAGAATTCAGCCCTTTCATTGAATCTATTGTGTCATGGCGAGTTTTGTCCGTCTATCCCTGGAATGCGCTGATAATCTTCAAAATTCAAATGTTTTTATACAAGTTTTTCTCAACCGATTGAAAAAAAAAAAGAAAGACATAAACTGCATTTGAAGTACCAAAATTTTATGGTCAATTTTAAATATTTAAGTCTTTGCTTTTTTGAATATTGGCATTCACATGTTTCTAAAAGTACAGACCGACGGACAATCAATACTTTTTTAAATTTGGCTCAAAATTTGAAAGCCTTAGAATATAAAGCTTGATTATGTGTATCGAGTTTCATATATTTCTCTCCGTTTTGTAGTTATCGAGTTAAATAATGTTCGACTTCCTCTGAACAAATTTCGCTAGATCAACTAGTTTGGTGTAAAAATCGTATATCAAAATTCTTCAGTCTAGATTAAAGCGTTTTTGAAATATCTTTGCCACGGAAAAACAGATATTTTCAAAAAATGTGTTTTTCGAAAGCTGGAAGGTATAAAAAGTGGAAATTCGACAAAATTTCGAGTTCGAATATATTCGAATACTATGTAAACGAGACAATAAAAAAAGATTTAAATTTAAAAAGTCTTAATTTAACCCATAATTATTAATTTGTGATATTTTTACATACAAATAGAATGATTTAATTATTATAATTGAGATCACGTTGGATATTACATGATTACAGAGATCGGAGATAATCTCTGTAGTGTGCTTACTCCAAATAAATAAATACTATATTATAACGAAGCACTGTTGTTGTTACTTATGGCACTTGCCATGGGCAAGCCCCTTGCTGATACATCAGCAGATTTTATTCGACAGGAGCGTCTCTTATTTTACAAGTAGTGACATCTAAGGACAGAGTACGACTTAGCTACACACACGTCACTACCCTTTTTAGGAGACGGACTTCATTCATGCAAATTCATTAATACATTTCCGATCGTAATTTGGACCTGGAACAGAGAACGATCACCTTTGACCCAGTACCACCAGGGATATAACTCTCGATATGGAGGACTTTGCGACCACGACAGATTTTACTAGCGCCAGCCGCCACACACTCGGGGAATCTTTCGGTCGGTGAGTTTCGAACCCTCAACCTAAGGAGTAAAGGTCCAATGCTCTACCAACATGGTCATCCCGGCGAAACTTGAAATAAAAATGACAATAAAAACTATAAATATACAGAACCTGTGAAATGGAATATAATATAATCAGATTAATAATTAATATTCCAATAAATAAATAAGTAATTATAATTTAATTTACTTTATGATGATTTTGATAATTACAAGAAACACATTTTATACTTATATTTTATGTTGTTACTACTAATGGTATCTGCCATGGACAAGCCCGCTGCTGCATCAGCGGATTTAAGCCGAAATGAGCGTCTCTTGTTTGAAGTAGCGCCAACTAAGGCCAAGAGTATATTTTACATACACACTCATCCCATTCGCTTGTACAGCCCCTTTTTACACGGGGCCACAGTCACACGCCTCACAGATAGAACACAGAAGAACAACCATGCCTTAACCGGGACTCGAATCCGGTACGTCTACCTCTATGCCCGGAAGTCGGTCTAATATTTTATAATTTACAAAATCGGTATTCATTTAGCAAATACGTAAAATTTTTTTCAAAATCAAGTTGCTTGCATTTTTTTTCGGTTCAGTTTATCTAGGCAGGTCCCTAATCTATCTAGATAAAATCCAACTTCTAAAAAGCTTGATAATGCTTTTTTTTTAAATATAAATCTCTAATTTAAGTTAATTTGAGGAAAAAGTAACAGCGGATTGGATTTTGAAAATCATTTCTTCAATGTTTCCATAATGGCATTTTCTAAACAAAAAATTAAATAGCTCTATTCATACTCCTACCTCAAATATACAAAGATTTATTTGAATGCCAAAAGTCTTTTTTAAAACCTAAATCTTATGGAAGGTTGGAGTCCTCCAATTTTTTTCCTTACTGAATGAGAACGTGCCCTCCAAAAATTGAAGGAACATTTATTCATGTATTCAACCGTAAGGAAAATCAATAGCTTTCAGCAATAACTCGTAATTTATATAATAAATAAATTATTCAGCTGAGATGAAAATACATACGAACAACATACTTCTTAAAGGAAACTATTATTCTTAAACTATTATAAGTGTTATTGTTGTTTTCATGAAATATATATTTAATTCTTGGCCATTTAGTGATTGAATATTTGAATTTCAACTTATCATTCTTTGGAATTGCTTTTAAGATCGTTATCAAATCATGAAATATATAGCATTTATTCGATTCCTAAAAGGTGTTGTAAGAGCGGATTTCGAATGTTTTCTACTATTGATACTTTTGATGAATGCAGATTTAGCTTAAACTGCCAGCTACGAGATATCTCGTATTAAGCGTGTGAATCAAAACTGCCAGCTACGAGATATCTCGTAGTGCGTGCTGCAATTTTAGATTAATTACAAATGGCCATTTCAGTTAAAAATATTTTTAAAAGGTGAATGAAAAATTTATATGAAGTAAAAAAAAACGTATTAAATTTCAATTTTTATTATAAAAATTATAACTTAGACGACTAGATTATAATAATTATATTCATATATATGAATGTATTAAATAAATTTAAAAATATTTTTATTATTGCTTATTGTTGCTGAATATGATAAACTCTAAAACAAAGATCAACGCAAAGTGCTGGCTTCTCGGGG
>JAOUZG010053459.1:11213163-11241584 GCA_026289955.1 Argiope argentata | reverse complement strand
CACACACACACACACACACACACACACACACACACACACACACACACCTTGCTCCCTTTTAACCCTTAGTAGCCTGATTTACGAAAGTGATTTATTTTTTATATTACTGTGTTTGCTCGAGGGTCTAGATGAAGGGAAAAATAGCTAAAAAAATCACAATATTTATTTTACATATTTATTTAGAAAAAAAAAACAGGTATCAATTTTGATACTTCAGGCATTAATGCCATAAAGAAATCAGATATACCTATGCTTGAAGAATAATGCGAAACATTGATTGTTTTAATTATCGCAAGTATTTATATTCTTCAGAAAAAGAAAATATATCAAATTTGTATTCAACAAAACTTTCAGTAAAATGTGTTTACTTGTTCACTTTGCCGCGCGAGTAATATGTCATAGATAAAATAAAACAATAATGACATTTAATTTTTTAAAATTTCGTTGGAAAGAATATTATACAACAGTAAAATACGTACAGCCAACCTATAAAAAAAACTAATAGTAATGTGAACATTCGGTTTAAAAGATTGGTATCAAAATTGAAACTCTAGGTTATTAAGGGTTAAAGCAATATTTTAAATAATATATTCATTAATTTGAATTGGATAATTATTTATGCATAATTAATCAATTTAATTTAAATTAATTTCGTTGCTACATGTCTGTGCAGACAAATAAGGAATCTGTTTCGTACTTAAATCTCGAAGGAAGCCTCAACCGTCAAAATACAAAAAAGTGCAGACTGAGGACAATGGTTTCATAACAGAATACAATAATCCTTGCCAAGCGCGATATTTATGTCCTTATTACACTTTGTGCACGGAAAAGTCGCGTCAAAACAACGCAAACCTACTATGAAAAAAAAGTGTGTTAAGCGCACAAATTTAAAAAAGAAATATAATTAGCTAAAAAAGGGGGAAACAAAATATTATTCTGGTTAAAAGAAGAAGAAAAACAAATATTAATTGAAAGGATTTGTATTACTTCTTAATAGATAGCTAAGAAAACATAGTTTCTTTTAAACGGGATATTTACTAGGATCATTGATCGACAAATTATTTCGAAAAATCAATGGATCAATCTCCACTATAAGATCAGGTATTACCCTTTTTTTTCAACGATTTGATTAATTCTTGTAAGTTAAAGGCTTTTCCCTTTCTTCAGAATAACTTCTAACTCAATCAATCGGTGTTACAGGAGCATCTAATTTTTCATTCAACATTACTCGATCATTAATTGGAGATTTAATTCTCTTTTTTCTAATTAAAAAAATTCTTAGTCATCAGTTGCTTTTGCAATTTGTATTATTACTTTGGGCTCATTTTCAATGATTCAATATACCAGGTGTCCAAAAAGTTCCCGTACTCCAAATTTAAAAAAATCATTGTCCATGATTTTTTTCAAGTATGTTAAATTTTGTCATACGAGTAATGAAACAATGGACATGTTTGAGCTTTTTTCGGCGATCGACTTTTCTCAAAACATCTTTGGCCACCTCGATCCCCTGATCTGACCATCCCGGACTTTTTTCTGTGCGGATACTTAATGGACAAAATTTTGAAGGTGATCCTCAAACAATAGATGATTTGAAAATCGCAATTACCCAAAGGATACAAGAAATCACTCCTAGCATGTTAAAACGCGTTTCGAAAAACATGCGCAAACGAGTTCAGCTTTGTCTCCAAGAAAGGGGTGGACATTTTGAACATTTATTATAAATGTAAGTTCAGTATTTTTTCCTTAGTTATGTTAAAAGTGCTTTTTATCATTGGCATAAAAATAATTCTTTTTGAACCTATTGTTTTTGTAAAATAAATTCACAAATCATCATTACGGGAACTTTTTGGACACCCTGTATAACTATTGCACATTTACGAGCAAAATTCTAGAATTTAATTAAACAATTAAGATAATTCGTAATGTGCAAAATTAACGTTTTGCAATTCATACATAGCAAGACTCTTTAATTTCTCAAATTTAGTATTTTCGGATTTGTGGTATGTTAATTCGTTATCAATTCCAAATTCATTTTAGAACAAACTCATCAGTTAGGTATTAATCTATGTAGGTAATATGATGGCAGAATATGGATGAAACATTGCTTAGATGTTGCATAAAAACATATTTGCTTTCATTAAGCAAGAATGGAGTTCTTTGTTGGGTTTTAGTAGCAAAAGAGCCATATTTTGGCTAAATTGCATTCAATAAGCAAACAAACAAACAAAACAAAACCCTGTAGCCTACCATTACAAATTTCAAGTTATCATGTGAGAACATTGGCGGCCAATAAGCTTTATTTTTTGCAAGTAAATTTTGGAGATATTAAAATCTTCCAACCAAAACAACATTATGTATTCATATGATTAAAAAAATTAATTAAACTTCACATAACAAGAAAATATAAAGATGAAAATGAAATCTGCCATACATATTTCAATGTATCATGTCAGAACATCATTCTTGAACGGCCAAGCGCCACGTGCTCGTGCGAGTTAAATTATATTTTTATTCATTTTAATCGTTTCATCGAATGAGTCAACTCTAGTATTGCAAACGATCCAAAAAAACTTTTTCTCGCATTTATTGTTAAAAAAAATATTACATTTCCTATTTTTTTCATTTCATATCATCGCGTGCTCAAAATGACATTTTTTCTATGTTTTATTTGCTGTAGTCATTAACTTATTTTTTTTAATCGGAGCTTTTGTAAAAGCAATGGTAACGCGTTATTAAAAGCTGAATTTTTTGAAAGGCTATGGAATTTGGTTGACGCCAAAAACCTTATCCCCAAAGCAACATCATGTTCTGACACGATAAAAAATATTAAAATCTGGTTAGTTTAGCGCATTTCGCAGAACGAGTCTCGAAGAAACACCATGATATCACACGTTAAATCGACTTGTCGAAGAGTTTGTGTTTAGAGCTTATTTAAAGAAAATATATCTATCTGTACGGAAGAAATTTTGGCAGGATAGTTATTCGAATGCCATTCCGAGAGATTTATTCAAATGCCCAAGGAAAATTAGTCGACGAGATTTTGTCTCTACTCAAGATCAGAATTATAGAGATGGATAATAATAATACTGATGAACTGATGTACGAATATAACCAAAACTTCTGAAAAACTTATGAATCTATAATGTGTCACAGTAAAATATTTTGGAGGAAATTTGTCAGGGAATAAAGAAATGATAAACTCAATAGAGCAACAAATCAACGTCCTGACTCAGAGGTAGCTCTTCTTTCCTTTGATCTGGACGTCCTATGTTCGAGTCCAGGCTCAGTCATGGTTTTTCATCTGTTTTATCTGTGATTTCCATATGTAATGTGTTGTATACTTACTTCTGCAAGTCCCGTGTGATACTTAGTGGTGCAAGGGTTTTTTTTCTTGACGTTCAATAAAAATAGAGCACCTATCTTACAATGAAATAAGGGTGATGCTGAAAGCCTGAGTAAATTTTGTATTGTATTTTGAGAAAGGCAGGTAATGCGCTTGTACCGTATGAAGGTCGAACCCGCGAAGCTAGGGCAAGTAGTCGAGTAACATGACCATAATACAAAAGTAGACTTCGGTATCGTAAATGTTATCTGGCTTATGAAGTTAGCGTCACAGTACTCCCCCACCAGTGAGTCGGCGGAGTAACGAACGATTTTTATGGTGCCAAGCGTTATGGCGAGTTGCTGCTTGCTTGTGTCAAGTGAGTTTGACGACTTTACTTTTGTTTGCTTGCGTGAAGTGAGTCTGACGACTTTGCTTTGCTTGCTTGCGTGAAGTGGCGTTGGAGGCTTTGTTTTTCTAGCTTGCTTACGTCAAGTGAGTCTGGCGATTTTGCTTATTTACGTCAAGTAAGTCTGACGATTTTGCTTGTTTATGTCAAGTAAGTATGAAGATTTTTGCTTTTTTACATCAATTGACGCTAGTGGACGTCATCATGTACCGAATGAGGGTCGTGATACGAACCCGCGCCAGTAGTTGAGTAATATGACCATAATACTAAAGTCGAGTTCGGTATCTTAGATGTTATCTGGCTTATGAAGTTAGCGCCACACGCTCTACAAATTTTCTGAACAATGATGCTATGTCACGCTTTTGATGCTTAGACATAGATAACAATTTTCTTTAGAGAATATTCTTGTAAAAAACATGCGTTATTAATGATAAATCACATTATTATTAATTAGTTTGGATACGCTTTTCAGAATGAGACTCTTTGCGCTATTCCACATGAATTGCTTTTGAAAAACTGTTTCGTTTTATGCATTATTAATAAGACGGGGGAATGAATTATACTAGTTAAGCTAGGTTTCATTATATGCTTCGAAACGTGGAGAGGAGGAAATCTCTCCTCATTTTGTATTTTTAAGATAAGATAACTTATCATATATTTACTAGCTATCCTTTCTTGCTAGCAATATACTATTAGTTATTTTGATTAATAAGGCTTTAATTTGTTACTTGAAGGTTTAAAAGAGAAGCTGGCTGCTTTCTGTATCTAAATTTCTTACTGATCTTCCAGTTTCATGGAAACGAGATAACCGTTACTGTAAAAAGAAGTTACATATCGCAATTAAAAAATATTGAAATTCAAAAGAGTAAGTATCATATACTGGAACTTAAATTAAAAAATATGAAATTAGCAGTAATATATCAACTCCATTAAAAAAGTAGTTTGAATTTATGAGTGTTTGCTGGTATAGAATGTACTGTTAATAACAATTGAATATTAATATGCTGTTAATAATAATAAATAAACAAATTAATTAATTTTAATTTATACTATTATATACATTGACAGTTACTAATTATATAATATCAATGTGTATCACATTAATATTCTAATATTTTTGAAATTATGATATTTTGATTCCATAGAAAAATTATGACGCAATTTTGTTTCGATGAAGTTTTTAAGATAAAAAAAAATGGAATCATTATTGTCTTCAAGAAATTTAATATTAAATTATTAAAAAAATCAATGCCATTAAAATTGTAATGATATTTTCTTCATACTTTTTGGGTTTGTTTCTTTTCTTTTTTTATTATTTGATAAAACGTTTGATAAATTGCTTTTTTGCAATGTTAAAGTTTTACATGACCACATGTTAAATTTTTTTATGGAGAATTAGAATTTCTAATCGGCAAGTTTATATAAATAGTTATTAATAGATTAGTGTTGATTGGTGTATATCTTTACAATAAAAGAATTACTATATCGACAAGTTACTTTAACTTAATAATTAGGTTGATTTTTTTAACCGATATAAAAAGAAAAAAAAAGCAACGTTCTAAAATTATCAATAGTTCTGTTGCCAGACCTTGCATTGAATTAATCAAAAAATGACAATTTCCCAAGTTCTTAAGAAATTTAAGTGTGCAGTCAATTCAAAGGTTATTCACATCCTTTAATGAAGCAACTTTTATGCTAATGGTTCGTTGTTAATTCCACGTGGATGAAACAGTGAATTTTTACTGCTCACTAAATCATGTCTTTGTTAGCAAGATAATAATTTTCAGTTGCGTTACAGTTGCCTTTCCCGTGTGAACATTTATGAAGTCTGGGTATTTCAGAAAAAAGAAATTATAAATTAGAAGCCTTTTCGAGTATGAAATTTAACGATCGAGAGGTTATTCACGTCATTTCAACTAAATATTCTTGTCATCATGGCCGTCTACTAATTTCTAAACGAATGACAGATAAAGAACTATTTGGCATACTCTACAGCGTGAACAAGAGCCATTGAAAACGCAGACGATTTTTTCCCCCGCTGCCATTATGCAATGCAGATATTCTCCTAATTTTTTATACACATCTTTCAGTGCCTCCATTCATCTGGACCTAAATAACTGAAATCGAAGTCAACTACGCGACGGTTAACCTTGGATGAAAGCAGCATCCTCAGCGGAATTACAAAATAATTTACAACAAAATGTTGTCTTTCTTTGCCTCCGAGTGTAAAGACCAGCGAAGCGGTATATTATTCAGTTCTTCATCCGAATAGAATCTTCGAAAATAAATTGATAACCTTGTGTAATCCGACTGTTCTGCGGGACTTTCGATGACAATACGCTGAAGTTTAGGGAGACATAGGTGGCATCAAGGCCGTTTACGGGTAGGTTTCGTCCCGAAAACAATACTTTAATAAGACAGCTCTCTTTTTTACGCGCGAAAGTGCAATAAAACATCACAAAACAGGTCAAAGGAATTCCGAACTGCTGTCATATGAGTATGAAAATGAAACTTAAGATTTAGGGGAGGCGCTCATATATTTATACACATATATAAGGTGAATCCCACCGCAAAAAGTTACTAGTTCGCTCAGAGTGAGGGTATAGCTTGGATTTGTTCCGACATTTAAGACACAGAATGGCTAAATTGGTGAGTAAAGTAACAATACAATTAAGAAACGATCCGTTGTGAATTTTTCTTAGATTCAGAATCATCATTTTCAAGAGTTAGTCATTTTAAACATTTTAATAGTTAATCATATAGAAAAAAATATTTTGATACTTTATATTGCGCATATTCTTTAATATATTTCGAATTAAAAGCAGAAAACTTCCATTTTTATCAGGATTAATCGAATTGTTTGAGATCTATTCGAAATAAATGATAAATATCTGTTGTATATCTGATAGTTCCTAGACATACTTTCGGTTGAATGATTGGTCTGTTCTAGCTAAAGATAAATACAGTGCGAGTAGGCTTGACAGGGAAGATTATCACTTAGTTTCTTCAGTTAGATTTAAGAGCTCAATTAACACGCCTAATTCGCTCAGTATAGCAAGATTTGCAGATATATGATGTTGGATATTATTAGAAAGATATTTAAACAGAAATAGCATGCTATTCAAAACATTTTAAATTACTTTTTAAAATTTATGATTTAATTATTTAAATTTATTATTCTTTTCATGAGGCATTCACTCAAATAAATGTCCATATCGATGAATGTTTGAAGATTTTTTTTTGTGAACCATAATTTTTTTTTGATATCCTCCCCCCCCATATCTTTTTTTATTTGAATTTTCTTAATTTTTGTAACTGAATCCTATAAACGAATGTTTTAATAGTTTTTATTTCTTCAAAAAAGCATTTTTGTATACTATTAGATAATTAATTGTTTTGGATAACTGATTAAAAATTGATAAAGAAAGTTTTCCGTGGTATTATTCAAAATTATTTGAAAATTAAATAAAAATAGCTGATTTTTAAAAATTTTAAAATAGTTAGCATTAAATCGAGATTTCATATCAAAATTTATTTAAAAAACTGTTAGAAATTCTTAGAAATGAAAAAAAGTCTGCATTTTCAATCATAAATAGTAAAATATATTCTAGTAAGGATTTCTGCAAAATATAAGTCCGTTTGTTATATGAAAATAAATAGGTATATGTCATAACTCTACTTCTTTACAAAAATAATTACAACTTAATGAAATGAACATTTTAATGCAAAAGAGCACCATAATTAAATGTATGTTCAGAAAAATGAATTTTGAATTAAAAGGGATCTCTAATAAGTTTGTTAGTTGCTTTGTATTAAATAGTGTTTGAAAGAACGATGGAAAATTCATGATTTTTTTTCACAACTGTTCTAGAATTTTCATTATTTGATGTTTTTATGCTTATATGTTGATCTTTTTTTCTGATTAAATTCATTTATAAATTATTTTTATTGAAAAACTCATATTCAAATCGTTAACTTGTTTAACTCTTCCAATGTATTTAATGCTCTTACTTTAATAAGTCTACAATTTAATATAGAAAAAGGAAAAGAAAAATGAAAGGTTAAAAGAGAAACTTCATTGGAAAAAAAAAACCTTTATTTTTAATGTTTATTTTTCTTAATTTAAATATGCTATGATAATTTATTAAACAGAACTAAAAGTATTTTGCTCAAAACTCTTTCTGTGTTATTGATGATTTATTTTACCTAAAAATATCCGCAAACATGATAACATTTTAAGTGAGTTGACAATGAAACAAGTTTTATTACAACTTCTATAAATTTTACAGGTTATAAAATATTTTTACTCGCATCAGTTTGAAATATTATTTAGTATCATGTCGACTCGAGGCCTTTCAGCAATTTTGTTCACGGATTTATAGTAAATGTATTAAAATAACTATATTTTTATTTTTCTCGTGAGCCATTGTTGCATTTTAACTTATTGCTATTTTATGCTCGGCGAAGTTATTTCTTTTTTCTTTATGGCAATTTTTATACACTTACTTTGTATATTTGAATACAGAAGTATTGTTTTGAATGGCTTTTTATCGCACTTCATAACCTTTTTACTTCAAATTATACTGGAAAAATATGCTAATTGAGTTATTTGGGTATTTTCAGCAGCTAGAAAAACAACCATAACAATAAACAATATTTTAGCAATATTTAATCTTGAATTTCTGCAAGCGTCTATTCATAAAATATTTTAAATTCGATTTGGATAAATATCGTTTGTTTTAATTTCATCGAATTTTCAGCTTTGGAAATATTTTGAAGAATGTTGTTGAAAATGTTAAATATTGATGAAGTAAAGGGATTTTCTGCATTCAAAGAATGATTAACTTTTTAAAAAAAGCTACACTGTGTATTTATGTGTCCAGTGAAATAGTTCTAAATATTATCTTTATTTCTTTTAGAATTTTTTTATGTATTTGAACAGAATATCAACTATTAAAAATCTAAATTAAATACTTTGCATTTTCAATAAAACATTTCTAATTTTTTCCCCCGAGTTTTAAACATTTTAAATTCATTTTCTGTATACTTTTGAAAATTTGAAACAGTTTTTATGTAATTGATAGATAATAATATCATTTGTTGCTTTTTAAAAAATATATACTTTAGCTACTATGTACAGAAAGTATCTTTATTTGCGATACTTCTTTCATCAAGTAATTTCGGTTTATAACATAAAAGTAAAAAAAAAACATTTCTTTAAAAAATGTTCGATAAATTTTTAATTTTGTATCCTACGATAAGAAATATTAGAGCTTTAAATATAAATTTTAATTGCTTACTGATTCACCTTCTAAATTTTCTAAATTAAAAATGATCTTAAGACCGTTGATAATTTACAAGCACAAGAAGGGAGAATTTCTCTCAACTTCGCCCCTTTTCAAATTCCTCTTGCAGTGCAGTATTTATTAAGCTTTCAATTCTTTAGAATTAAAAGAAAAAAAATTATTTTATGTAATAAAAAATGAGAAATGAATTATTTTTATTTCATATATGTTAGTTAAAATCAATAACCTATTACAATTTGTGTAAAAAAAGTGATTTACAATTTAATAAATTTTATTGATTGTATTACAATAAGCAAGTCTGATGATTTTTTCATTTATGTGGTTGAAGCTTTATATTGTACAAGTGAAAAATATTCAGTTTGTTTAATGCCTTTAATCAGCATTCATTTTATGGGCATTGTTTGAAATATGGGATTTTAATTATTTTTTTGAATAACTTTATATAAAATATGAAAGCTTCGTGAATCACTTTATATCAAAATACATAGTTCTTTTTGTTATCTTATTTTTTTCTTTGATACTAATTGTACATCTTTTAATAATAAATAATAATAACTGCTAATTACTAATTGGAATTATACATGGAAGTGTTTAGTATTTGTAATATAATTCATTTTATTATATAAAGTTTATATCAATCTGTATTGTGTAAAATACACATATGTCCAAAAGCATCCAGACAATTCGCATATACGAATGTTTGTCCTAGTGCAAAAATCCTTATATGCGCCAAATTTTAATAAATATCTTAGAATTGCTTAAAAGCAAATAACTGATATTAAAAATATACAATGTCTTTTAATTTTAAAATAGAAGAATTTTCTATTCTAACTATTAATTTTAACCATAGTAACTCATAACTAATGTGGAAGTTTGACGAGAAAAAAAACACAAGTAATAAAATATTCTTTTATTGATTCTTTATCCTTATAAAATTTTCTTTAGTTTTAATAGTAACATTCAATGGAATAGTAACATTCAATAATATAGCATTTTTTATTTCTTAGATAACTGTTTTTTAAAATTTAGCAACAGCGAGATGAATATAGTAATGTGTTTTTGTGCTAGTATTTCATCTTTTTACGAGTAAAGTTTTTAAAACTTTCTGAAGTTTGTGTACTTGAATTTTGGGATGATGAAACTTATTAACTTGCACAAAATGGTGCCCTTCCTATTTGTTGTCGTTACTAATGGCACTTGCCATGAATAAGCTTGATAATGCAATCAGTGATTTTTAAGCCGAGGGCGCGTCTCTTGTTTCAAGTAGCGCCAGCTAGGGCCAAGAGTACGCCTTAGCTACGTACTCATCACATTCGCTTGCTTTTTACAGGGGGGAACATTCATACAGCTCACAGATAGCACACAAAAGAACATCCATGCCCAGACCTGGGCTCGAACCTGGGACCCCCATAGCATGGTGAAGACAGGCTACCTCTGTGTCAGGACGACGGAAAAATATTTATGTTGATGTTGTTAGTGGCACTTATAATGGACAAGCTTCACCAAGGGAACAGTTAGTTTTAAGCCGAAAGGAGCGTCTCTTGTTTCAAGTAGCACCTACTAGAGCCAAGAATACGTCTTAGCTACACACTCATCACATTCACTTGCTTTTTACAGGGGGGGGGGCACATTCATACACCTTACAGATAGAACACAGAATAAAAACCCTGCAAGACCGGGACGTCCAGATCACGAGGAAGACACGCTACCTCTGTGTCAGGTCGCGGGCAGAGTATTTATGTTATTGTTGTTAGTAGCACTTGCCATGGACAAGCTTCACCAAGGCACCAGTAAGTTTTAAGCCGAAAAGAGCGTCTCTTGTATTGAAGTAGCACCAACTAGAGTCAAGGGTATGCCTTCTCTATACATTCATCACATTCGCTTGAACACCTCCTTTTTACAGGGGGGCCCATTCATACATCTTAGAGATAGAACACAGAAGAACAACCGGGACATGAACCCTGGACACCCAGCTCTTGAGGTAGGCGCGCTACCCCTATGCCAAGACGCCGGCTCCTACATGTTTTTAATGTTTATATATTTCGACAGAATTGCGTCAATTATGCTTTATAAATTATATATACTGAGTTTTTATGAACGAACGCGTAGGATATTTCTGTCGTTATAAAACAAAGCAATTTTACAAAGGAATATATTGCTGGAACGTCATGTGTACTGATTAGCGGCAATATTTAACCTATAATAGACTTATGGCTAGTAGAAGTGGGTGAGTATCAATACTTTTATATCACAAAAGACTATCGAAAATATTTACATTTCCTCCTAAACCATCTGTACGATTTATCCAAAAGTTATGTGATGTTGGATATTTCACTTTAAGCGTGGCTGGACGTTTATATGCTTCAATCAGCTTCTCTAATTTTGACAAACAGTTTCACAGCCTTACATATATTCATTTTGTTTTTATTGCACCTTTTTTTGATATTTCCACGTATAAGTGCTTAGTTAACTTTAGTTTTGCTGTATGTCAGGCCTAACTTTAAAGTTTGTCGCAACCTTTTTAAATCATCCTGTACCGCTACAATTTTGCTATATTCTGTATATTTATCAAGTTTTTAACAATGAGACGTTACATCGTATAATTAAATATAATAAAATAACTTCGAATATGACACTAATGTATATAAAAAGTAATTAAATATTTGATAAGAAATGAATTTCAAATAAACCCAAATGGCTATTCTATTATGATTTTTTTGCATCAACTTTTATTTATTTCACGAGATTCTTTTTAATCTACATAAATCGTGTAACAACATATATAATCTCAATATGAGTTTACACTGAATAGAATGGATTTTTTTTCAACCATTGGAAGAGACATGTTGATATCTAAAGAATAGTTTTGTGTTCTTCATGCTGGTGCATGCAAAGGAATTGGTGAACACGTTGAATAATTTATTTTCGAATCAAGATTTTCGATTTTCATTTCAAAATATAGTTCCAAAATAGAAAGTAATAATGCACAAATTAAACAAAAAGTAACAATTTTCAACCTATGGAATACCTGAGCAACAATGGCAATTTCGAGAGCTAAAAGTCTAGTAGTTCCTTCCGACATGCTCGAGTATGTTTTTAATATGTCCTCTTTTGTGTAATTTAGTTGATTGGAATTTTTTTGTCATGTAGTGAAGATGACCGAAATTGTATTTTGAAATTTTCTTTGACTGTCTGGATCAAATCACTGCTTCATATCTAAAATATTTATCTCAAAATAGCGAATCTCATTTATCTAGTTTGTCACATTTATTATAAATACATACAGAACAATTTATATATAAATATATAAAATAACTACATACTAACAGACATACAGCCATTCGCCGAATTAGTCCAGCAGTTGATCCGGATTCTGATAAAAGCATATGCTTATTTTTAATCAATATCTTGCATTTACTAGTTCATAGGCAAATGTATGGACGAACAGATATATTTTTGTTCATGAATTTCCTTTTTATTTTGGCACATATTTAGAATTTAGGTATAAAAACTGCATATATTTATAACATTTTATTTCGTCCTAGCCTAACCCACTCGTATATGAAGTACCAGAATAACATCTAGTCCAGTATCATCTAGTACCAGAATACAATAATACCCGTAGGTAATCAAGGAGACTAACTAAACAATCAATTGAATCGTTCATTTAAAGACCTCCCAGATCACCTAATAATAGAACAATCCCTTCAAAAAGTTTTATTATAAGCTACCCATTCGCTAACATGCTCTAAGATTCATCGACAATACATGAAAAACGAAACTTTTACTACATCATTCAATCATTTATGCTAATTAAACCTTAATAATGATTTAAAAGCTATTTATAAGACTTGATCTGCATAGCCTTTTCTGGTTTTCAATTATTATCATACAGATCGACGGATTAACTAGATCTACAGTTGATCCATATCTGCGATTCTGGCAGGTAAACAGATACACGGAGTTGCGATTCTGGTCCACTTGTGACGTAATTACAAATTTTGGCCTATGGAACTTAAAGATTCATCGATCTAAAAAAAAGGGAAGGATTATAGCCCACGAATTTAGTTTTATGATTTATTATTGAAGGATTTATGGGTTAACCCATCAAGAATCTGACAACTTCTTTTCCTTTCAGTCGATATTTTTCCTCCTCTGCTCCCTCAGCATGGTGTTGGGTAACTACTATTACTACCCAAGTGCCTCTGCAGGTGCCTTAAGTTACTTTCCAACGTACACTGGGTATGGGTATGCTGCTCCCTACGCCGTAGTAGCTGCTCAACAACCAGACTGTGACAAGAAAGAGAAAGGCGGCGAGAGCAGCTCCGAAGAAAGCAGCTCTAGTGAAAGCAGTGAGGAAGGTGATAAGAAAGAAGGTGAGTTTCATGGTTTCCACCGATACTACTGCATCATAAGACCTGTTCAGTTTATTTAATTCAAAACGTTTTACAATAATTTAAGGTAGTAACTGCTATTTAAAAATTTCCTCCGACAAATTTGAATTCGAAGATGTTTGTATTATTAAAATAAGAGCAATTTAGTATAGTAGTAATAATAATCTAATCGAACCTTGATTTAAAAAATGACAGCAATTGTTTTTGTGACCCGCTTTACAACGGAAGAAAGGGTGCAGTAGCTTCTGAGGACAATTCATAGAACAGACTCTCCGAGCCGACATGAAAGCACATGGATTAACCGCCGACACTGAATGACCATACCGCTGCAAAGTTCGGGAATTATGGTTGAGTCCTAATGGCCGTCACCGGCCCGGTACAACCCTCCCCGAAAGGAGTACGTCCCGTCATCGAGGCGGGTGCCTAACCCCCACTGTTAGTGAAAACACGAGGTTGGCGAGATCCAACCCCCAAACAGGAAGCATCTCATCCTCAAATATGAGGTGCCCCCCCCGGGGGTATAGCTTCTGAGGGTATGGCATAGGTATACTCCGTCCCGACCGAAGCCATTCGGATATAACGATGAGCTGCCTCAAAGCAACCCCCAACGAGCACGGAAGTGCATATGCTCCAAGGGCAACTTCTGAGGATATGGAACCCTGAGCACCCCAGGGCAGAAGTCTGACTTCTAGCTCACATATACCACAAACCCTTTTTATGAGGCGAGCTTCATTCATGCATTTCATTCATTCATCCACAGATCGTAATTCAGACCTGGAACAGAGAATTATCACCTCTGATCCAGTGCCTCCAGTGGTATTACTCTCGACATGGAGGACTTTGTGATCGCGGCACATTTAACGTGTGCCAGTTACCACACAAAAACACGGTGAGACTTCGGCTGTTGGGTTCGAACTTACTACTCAAGGGATGCGAATCCAATGCCTTACCAAGCAAGCTATCCCGGCCATTTAGAGATATTAAAAGCTTTTAATGTAAAAATAGTTCGCTTGGATGTACCAGTAATTCATCTAAGGTAAATCTCTGATTACTGTTTGAATCTCTGGTAGTATTGGTCTGAAAATAAATAAATGGAATACAACTGCTGAAAACTGGATATAATTATAAATGAATATTCATGTATCTAAATTGACAAAAAAAATCGATAAACAAGGAAAGACTGGCGCATTATTTGCCGTTCTCTTCTAAGGGATAGCAGAAACAAACATCAATTTTTTATACGATGAGGCGATAATTCGCAAAATGGATATCAACTTTCGATTTTCTATAGTATGTGATTTACGTAAATGAAGATGTACTACCCTCGCATTTTCCGCCAATTTTACTTGCCAACTAGCCAGCTTGGCTAGCTAATTTACCAATTTGGCTGTGATTTTCAGTATCCTAGTAACATATCCTTCTCAGGTTCAAACCTTTAAAAAATTATTCAAAATTTCACAAAGTTAAGCCATGAGTACCATTAAATAAAGAAATAATTCTCATGATATATAGAATCTTCTGAGAAAATTTAGTATTAGCTTATTAGGAATTTCCAAATATCCTTTCTTTTAAGAGCGCAGATAATAATTAAGCAGATATCTAGCAAGTCACTGCAAGTGATCTGTGGTATGATTTCTTCCGATTCACTAAATACAATTGTTTTATCCAGGGTAAAATAAATATCTTAAGCGAAATATTTTATGTAAATTCAAATTTAACCCTTTGCACTCCAAAAAATAATTAGATGCAAAATTATTCACGTAATACAAAGATTTGTTTATTGCTATGAAAAATAAATATACATGATTCTTTTAAGTCGAATTTCTTTGAAAAATTAATCGACATCACTTGACATTATGTAGGCGTTTTTAAAAATTAAATTTGAAAAATGAATAAATAAAACGTCAAAATGATGCACAGTCTTGAATGGTGAGTCAGAGGCACCATCGGAGTGCAAAGGGTTAATGTATAAAACTATTTAGAATTTAGTCATCTGATGATTCTGTGTTATTATTTCTCTAAATAGACCTTCCGTTCGTATTTGACTTTAGCGTCGCATTTTAATGCGTTTTTTTGCATCACTGTTTCGTTTTAATACATGAACTTTTAATTTTTGCATTTGTATGCTGATATCTTTTGCTTTTATAATTTAACCGCTTAACAATTTTGCCCGTACGCCGTACGTGCATCGATTAATTGAATTTTGATAGTTGCTAACAAAAAATAAATCCTTCATAACAATTATAATTCAATAGTAAGCTGACTTCGAATACGTAGATAAGCCAAGCATTCCATGGATTTCCATTTGAATCAAAGTAAGAAAATATTCCTAAAATAGAAGGTGTCATCTTATTAGATAGTAAGGAAAATAAACCAGTTAAGGGGTTAACATATGATTTTTTTATAGTTTTGCCTTTCATTTTACCTTTTAATTGGCGCAGTATGATCAGATACGGTTTTTGAGCTAGAAAATCCTAACCAACTAACCATTCTCTAAATAGAGCATATGTTGGTAAATTTAAGAAAACGCAAAAACGAACGGTTTAGTGAGAGTATATGATATTAAAGACAGGATTTTATTTTTTTTTCTTCACCATTGTCATTAATGATTCGGCAAAAATAATTATCACGGAAAAAATGTTTACTTTTTTATTTTTAATCATAATTTATTTTGAAAGGTTTCACAAATTTGGGTAAACATTCTGTATCGATGGCTTCGCCTAACTTTGGAGCATAAGGTATCTATCTATATACTATCTTTACTCTCCCGTCATTACGCGACTTTCTGATGATAAAAGTCAACCTATAATCGAAAATACTCGCCATTCAAAGCACTTTTATCAATTGCAATATGCCGAGGCGTGATCGAAAAACTAGCCACTGAAAATTCTGATTACCAATTATTTCCTTTGGGCTTTCAGAGCTAGACAGAGTAGTATTGAAGAATTTATCATCAGAAAAAAGTTCTAGTGTATAAGCATTAATTTGACGAACAGAAAAGAAAACAACAACCATATTTGAAGTGATCCTCTTAGCAAAATATACTAACATCTGCCACGAAATAGAAAACAATAAAGAATGAAATTCTATAATATATTTAAAAAATTAAGTTTAAAATAATTATTAAAACCGAAGAAGCAGTCTTCATTATCAGCCATGGTCTGATCTCCACAATTTTTGTTTGAAATGAAAGTTAATGACCTCTAAATGTCATTGCGGGCTTTCTTCGTTACTCCTTGTTTTTTAAAGAATTTTCAAAATTATTACTTCATAAATGCACTATCTGCGGAGATAAAAACTCCATTCTTATTCACAACCACTATTCTATCTTCATATGGAAGCTTATAAATTCTCTATAATTCATCACTGGTCGCTTGCCTCTATAATATCTAATTCGAATTATGAGAATTTCAAAACTACTTCTTAGCTTTATATATCTGTAATTAGTTTTTATCATGTCAGAACATGATGTCGTTTTGGGGATGAGGTTTTTGGCGTCAACAAAAATCCATAGGCGGAAAATTGAAATTTTATTATCTGCACGAGCATCTCAGGAATATCAGCTTTTATAGAAGTTTGGAAATGGAGAGTTGGCCCAAATATCCTGATCTTGTGTCTACCCTAAAAGAAAACTACGCCACCTTTCTTCAAATAGCAGGAAAAAATCGAATTTAATGCATTCTTTGAGTTTGACGTTAGTATGATTACCCAAGCATTAAACCGAACAATTCTAGCAACCTTATTATCATGTCAGAACATAACGTTGTTTTTAGGATGAGGTTTTTGGCGCCAACAAAAATCTATAAGCAAAAAATAAAATTTTTAGTCTGTAAGTGAAAAATAAAAATTTCATTATCTGTACGAACATCTCAAAAAAAAATATCAGCTTTTAATAACGCGTTGCCATTGCATTTACAAAAAACTGATTAAAAAGATTAGTTAATGACTACAGCAAATAAAACATAGAAAAATGTCATTTTGAGCGCGTGATTATGTGAAATGAAATAAATAGGAAATGTGATCTTATTTTAAACAATCAATGCGATACAAAGTTTTTTTTGCAACGTTTGCAATACTAAAGTGACTCATTCAATGAAACAATCAAAATGAATAAAAATATAATTTGACTCGCACGAGCACGTGGTGCTTGGCCGTTCAAGAAATGATGTTCTGACATGATACATCGAAATAGGCATAGCAGATTTCATTTTAATCTCTTTTTTTGTTTTCTCCTACTGTGAATATTTTGGTACTTAAATAAAATTCTCCTAACATACCTTTCATCAAACCATTCAGTGACCAGAATGGTCACGGATACAAGGGTAAGAGACGGCGTTATGTTATATTTACATTTTGTACGAGAAAGAAAAAAGAATTCTTAGTTTCTCCGTTACTATACGCATTTCGCCATTTCAGATCAGCTCCTAGCCTTTAGATATTAAACTTCCCCTCTTCGATTTTGATTTTCGAGAGCTATCACAAAATTAAACCTTGATACAAATGATCTATTTTCTGAGATAATTTCGAAATTTTATAAACTAAATAATTTCGGCCCTTTGCATGTTTAAATAACCGTTCAAAATGCTCTATGCTAAGAATGTATAATTTAAAAAAAGCAATTTCTATTTAGTTGAATGATAAGTAATTCATCAAAGTTAATTGACATTACAAAATTAATGTTAATATTATGATAGGCTTACAAATGGTCACAAAAGCGATTAACAAAAATTAATTTAAATGGAAAAAAAAGGATTTCTTTTTCATGTCAAAAGACAGCCATAGTATAGCTAGGCCATTATAAGCAGCTATAAGGTATAATAGTTTTGGTCGAAGGAATCTTATTCATAATTTGTAAAAAGTTTACCTCCTGAAAGTATATTTTTCGGCAGAGAAAGAAGAACTAATCGACTTCTATAAATTCATGTTATGAGTAAAAATTAATTTCAAATGTAAGAAAAACAGTATAAAATCAGGCCTACATAATTAGCTATTAGGTATAACAATTTGTCTCGACTGAATCTTATTCTTAATTTTTACAAAAGTTGGTTCTATGAAAGTATGTTTCTCTGCAGAGAAAGAAGGTGGCGAAGAAAGCAAAGAAGAAGGAGGAGAAGAGAAAGAAGGGGGCGAAGAAAAGAAAGAAGGTGAGGAGAAGGAGGAGGGAAGCAGCAGCAGCAGCAGTGAAGAAAGCAAAGAAGGTGAAGGAGAAAAGAAAGAAGGTAAGAGTTTCATTTAAGAGTGGTATTGAAAACCTTTAGTGGGATTCTTCTCCCAGAGAATATATACACCAAAATATATATACTGACCTACCGTCAGGAGAAAAACCCTGAACATGGTTGCCGTAGGTAGACGAGTCTAAGTGAAGAGGGAAGCAGGCATTAAAACAGGTTGCAACATTTGGCTGACTAAGCGCGCTTCATCAGGAGAAAAATTCATTTCGCTTATATTGGTGTTCAAGCAGATATATTTACATGATGACAGTTAGATAAAATTACATTGTAAGCAAACTTAAAAATTCCTTGTTATTTGAGCTTTAAAATAATGTCTTGAATGAAAAAGTCTTCAACTATTTTTCTTCAACTGCTTTTGTATTAATTTTTTTAAGACTTGCGGCTGCCATTAATTAAATAAAAACCATTGGATAACAACAAAATAGTATGATATTTTTTGAAGATTCATGTATCTTTAAGAGTGGAAAGCTTAAGTTCAAACTTAAAATCCCCAGTTATGCTTTTTTCACCTATGCATCTTTTTACTGATGACCATATGTATTCAATGGGATTCAAATCGCAATGATAAGGAGGCAGTCTTTCAATTTCATGCCCTGCTTCTAATAAAATTTGGTCCTTCCATTCCAAATTTGGTCCAATTGCGTTTGAAATAGGTATTTTTAAAGAGTTAGAGCTTGTCTCAAGTTCAAAAAATTCTGTAACATTCTGAATTATAGATCGTGCTTGAGAATGCAAAGTCTTCCCACTTTTAAATATACAGTCCTTTCCATCACCCCCAAAATGTAATAGAATGTCTCGTTTCCAAGGCGACGAATTCCTACTTTTAGGGTTACAAAGGTTTTTCTCCTGACGGTAGGACAATTGACCATTTTGTATTTAACTTCGTCGCATATAGAATCGAATATGTATTCTGAAAGAGTACCAAAAAAAATTAAACTTGATCTGCAGCTCTGGTAGATCAGGATCGTTTACAGCTTCATCTAATTTGAGTTATTTTTGAATTTTGAGTTATTATATTCACATGAATGGACATACTAATAGTGAATTGTAGCAATTTAAAGCAAATTTTATTGCATATCTACAACTTAAATTATTCAGCCATGTGCCAGATATTATCCATTTATTAAATTTCATGTATTTGGCGCTGTAAGATCAAAAACCATTTTTGCGCCATGAAACCAAATCGTCAGCTGACGAGTTTGAGCTATCTTGTTTACAAACATACCAAGAAATAAGTAGACTTCCCTTTAGTGGATTCTGTTTGTTGGGTTAAAGGTCATATATTGAATTTCATCCTTCTAACTGGCTTTATTTTTAGGTAATTCATTATATTTTTAATTTCAGATTTAAATAGAATTTAATTCATTTTCAGGATTTTCTCTGAAAATATACTGATTATTTTCTATTCCCTGTTTTTTTTCTAAGATTTCTAAAAAATTCTAGCGAAGCAAAGACTTTAGGTTTCTGCTATTTCACTTTTTTATTACACAAACAGAACTCAAATTATTTTTATTTATCATTAGTAGTTGATCCGGAAAGAGCATCACCCCCTTTTCGCCAAGGAGATTCAGCGCCAAATATGGCAAGCCGATGTTGTCGTTGGAGGATATCTTCCTCTGGGAGACAAAACGCAAGAGTGCGGCGAATTGGCGATTTTGAAAAGTGCGCCAAGGGGATGATGGTCAATCCGGTTGCACCGCATTCGAAATTCAAATGAGGATTTAATCTTTGATTTTTTTCGTTTTTATTACAGAGAAAAAGAAGGGAAAAGAAGAGAAATCTCTCTTCCCACCTCGAGCCTACGCATTCCCCCCTGTCCAACAGGTGGTTTACGCTCAGCCAACTTACTCATATGTACCATCTTACAAAACCTATTCTGTCATCCAGTCATCTCCAGTTTCCTATCCACTCAAGAGTGCCTATATGGCTGCACCTTATGCAGCAGCTCCTGCAGTTTCTAAAGGCTTTGCATCGCCAGTTACCAAAATCATCTCCACTGCACCAGCCGCCAGAATCGTGTCTGTTCCAGCTGCTAAGTCGTACTCTACTTACTCTGCATATTTGAGTCCAGCTACTGGAGTTCTTGGTATGCCCTCTTACTTGGGCAATAACGTAGCATACTACAAGGCCTGAAAAATCTGAGAAGAATCGATACGTTCGTTGGCGTTGCTGATATGTTTCCTCATTTCACCACTAAAGTCCATTTATTTGCATATTTTAAAATGGAATATCATTGAAATGAAATGAATTAAATTTTAAACAATCTTCTTCAACAACAAAAACCGAACTGTTTTATCGATGGGAAAAATCCAAATTCCATAAACATTTTCCTAAATTATTCGTTAAAGAATTTTATACTTATTGTTGTTTTGCTCCTTTGGGAAGCATTGCAAATAATCAAAATTGTAAAATCTATTCTTCATTAAAGAAATTTGAACTCATTGCGAGTTTTATGCTTTTGGACAACACTGCCTATAATCCAAGTCCTATATAGAATATTATTGTGAGTATTTATTATTATTATTATTCTTTTGTGAAACACTGCCGATAGCTAAAATTCGGTATCAAAGAAATTTGTATTTGATACCAACTTTGTGCATTTGAAAAGCACTGCCTATAATCAAAGTTCTTTAATGAATTTTATTGCCAGTATTTATAACTTGTAATATTCCTTTGGGGAACAATGTAGACAGCTAAAATTCCGTATCAAAGAAATTTTTATTTGTTAAGAATATTTTGCCTTTTGAAAACACTGCCAGCACTCTAAGTCCTTTGCCAATTTTGTTCTTCTTTTCGAATTACTTGATAATCAGTGACGACAAAAACAAACGTTTAAATTTTGAACATTAATTATAATGATGCTTCTTGCTTTGTTGTTAATTGGCGTTGAAAATTCAATTTTAGTCATTCTGTTTTAAACCAGGTTGTTTTAAAAGATTTTTCAAAGAAACAAATTCGTATTTGTTTTATTTTGGGAAGGCTGAATTTAAAGTTAGCTAAAAATGAAAGGAAAATAGTTGTAAAAAGTCCTTTGTATGAGTAGTCTACAATAAATTTCAAAAGATTTTTATATTCCTTTGCTACTTTATAGTGATTTTTTTTTTGAAATTTAAATTGATTTTTTTAGTTTATAAGAATATAAATGGCTGAGAGAATTAATGAGACATATATTTATATATTTATTTATCCGATTTATTTGTCAAATTATAATCTTTGTTTTAATGAAATTTCTATACTTGAAATTATTATAAATATACCATTGTTTATGTATTTTGAAACTGCTGCTGATTAATCTGTTTTTAAAGTTCCTTAAAATGATTTTAACTTTGTCTCTGTTATTTTGTATAATATACCTTTGTATTAAAACATAAAAAAAAGTTTTTTAAAAAAATATCCATTTAAATTTTTTGGTGTTTTTTTTACTTGCAAAGACATTATAATTCAAATATTTATTTCATGTATATGGAATAAAATATATTTACTTTGGAATTATTTTATATTTCTTTTGCATTTTGTAATAGATTTTGCATATATTTTAATAATAACATGAAAAAGAGAATTATTTAGTATAAAATAAACATTCATCTATTTAAATATTGACTGTTTCATTATTTGTTATACATATTAATAACATTCAAACGATATCTTTTCACAGTGACGGCATATCGAAAGATTTGAATGAATGGAATTTCATCTAATTAATAATTTTTAATTCTAATTAATTCTAATCAGTTTTTAATTCTAATTAATTCTAATCAATAATTTTTAATTCTAATTAATTCTAATCAGTTTTTAATTCTAATTAATTCTAATCAATAATTTTTAATTCTAATTAATTCTAATCAATAATTTTTAACTCTAATTCTAATCAATAATTTTTAATTCTAATTAATGATAAATATAAATTTCAGATTAAATAACTATAAATTATCTTATCTTTTACAGAGAATATTTTCTATTCAAATCATTTTATATTATATATTTTTTCTCTCAGTTCCATTAAGAATGCATGGATACAGATATTTCTATTAATTTTGATTTTGTTTTAAAAACATTACTAAATTTTCTTCAAGAAAAGAAATAAATGATTCGGAAAACTAAAGGAAAGTGACAAATTATGAAATTTAAAACCCCTGGATTTAAGAATAATTTGATCTTATTAACTTAGCTTCCCTCAAACATATCAGCAAATGTAAATCTCGAGGTAATCCATCACAATTTGTATCAGTATATTTTATTAAGTTTTCAGCCACGTTTGAAGAACTATGCCTACGTAACTTTAGTAGGTTTCAATAAAGAAAGACCAAATTTGGATCACTAAATATAAGCAATATCAACTTATTTAAGCGAATTTCGTTAACTTGCCAGATAGTTAAATGTGGGTATTATCATCTTGTTCCAATATAACTAAAGTTAAAACTTAATCGCTCACCAAGAAAGAGTAAAGTTTTGATGAGACGTACATAGTTTGCTTCAACAAATATCATTAAGTAAAGGTCAAGTCTAGTTCATTAGTAAATGTAGGTATAGTTGTTTCAGCAGATTTTATAAATAGTAAGTTTATCAACCATTTGAGGTAGATAGACGTGTCACGCGCGTAGATATGCTTTCGCTACAGAATCATCAATGACATGTTACGCACGTTAGCAGGCAATCGTCACATTAGTGAAAATGATGTTCGAAATCCGTCAACTGTAAATGTTTCGAATCACAGTTCACAAGAACATAGTCTTAAGTTCCCCAACAATTAGGCTTAGGTTCTTTAGAATCCTTCCGACTAACTATCGAGGTATAATCTTACATACAAAAAAAGCAACTTTTTCGGTAATCCTTATAGAGAAAAAGGTGACATTTTGTCGGATAATTATGTGAAAGAAAGAGATGAAGTAAATGAAATATATAGAAAAGTATTACAAGAATAAAAATATGACATATTATAAGCATAATGACAGATTCATTTCTAAATTGAATGTCTTATCAATAACAACCTTTGGTGTATTTTAAAATATTCTAAGCTAAAATATTCTTCCAAGGCAAATAATAATTTTGCCTTCAAAGTGATGTACGCAGTTACTTAGTCATGTAACAATGTTGTTATTTTTCAGTGCTTTCTAAAAAACTGCCCGTTTTTTTCAGCTTCCAAAAAGAGCTTTCAGAGAGTCTTAAAGTCTTAAAATAAAAATGATGATCCAAGCATTTTTGATTTTATCACCACTTCTTTTTTATTCCTTTCACTGAAAAATCATATACAAGAATGAATCGAAATACAATTAACAAAATATATTTACAAAAAAAATCGTTTTCTTTTAACTTTTAATAATGCATTAGTTAAAATAAAAATCGTTTGCCTATAACTTTTAGTAATGTTTTAATTAAAATAAAAATCGTTTGTCTATAACTGTTAATAATGTTTTAATTAAAATAAATATAGTTTTCTTTAACTTTAATAATATAATACTTCAAAAAAATAAAATTTGATGAAAATTTAAAAAAAAAGCATAAAATAACAGATAAAACAGAAAAAGAAAAAAAATAGATAGAATAAATACTACTATAAAATATTAGTTTTGCCATATGTCCGTTGAAAATATATTATGACATTTACCGAACAGTTATATTTTTATGAATTCGTAAACTTGAGATGTATATTTCCACTCCATTTCCTTTTATTTAATTCATTGACAATAAGCAAACGATTTTTGCGTTTGCTGCCAGTAGTCTGTTGTAAAAGTCAGTTGTCTTAACGTGAGCGATAAGTTCTAGAAGTTCTTTGATGAAGTTCCGAATCCCTTTGTAAATAAATATTTATCCTTACCGTGAAGTATCCCATATATAGTGACAAAATGCTCTTGGTCTAGTTGTTGGTTCTCCTTATACTGTTGAATATAACAATGTTGGGGGGTTTAATTATCTCCACTTCAATGATGGGACGTTTCAGTTACTGGAAAGTTGTTTCACGTCTAGTGATAGCCATTCGGACTCAGTTCCAGTTATCATGTTATCACGATGAGGTCATTTAGATTACCTCGGATACTTAGGCAAGGTGGAGGTAACACAGACTCGATATACAGATAATTCAATCACTGACAATTACAAAACTTATAAATGTAAGAAAATATAGATAAATGTCAAATTAATAAAAGTCATTTAAAAATCTTAAATAATATATGATATTGTATATCGATATATTATCAAGCAAAGTTGATTATAAAAACATATGGCATTTTTTTACGACTGTGTACTAATTATAATTGATTATGGAGCAAAGATATTCAGATTGTGGGCCGTAAAAAACATAACAATGACAATAATGGCTTCATTTTCCAAACCAAGCTCAAGGATATTTTAGCAAAATGATTATTCTAAAGTCTTAGAAATTAGAAATGAGGATATAAACACAATATATTTTCAAAATTAGTTTGATCACAGTGTATCAAACTAAGTATAGGTTTTTATAAACAATTTGATTATAAATTTCAATCAAATATTGAATGAAGAGCATTCTTATTTTCTTATTGTTTTTTATTTTAATTTTATATTCTTTAATGGAAACAAGTGAGCACAATAATTTCAAAACTTGAAAGATCTAGTTAAATATAGTTTTTTGCGTGATTTTAGATTTAAAAGTTTGGATCCGTATCAAATTTTGAACCAAATCTGTCCATGACATGATTGGTTGTCGGTTTATATATTCAAAAGAGATGATTAAAAAATGCAACGGTTTGTATGAATGAAATTATTTTGCTATCTTGTTACTAAAAATGTTATACCGCATCAAATGTTTGTTTGATGCAGGTCGACAAAATAGCGTGTATCCAAAATAGAGATGACTTCGCTAATGCAGAATATCAATCGGTTAATGTTATCAAAGTTCTTAAATCTTGAAGTGATTCCATTAAGCATCAGCTACCGTATTTACGTGTTTTTGGAACACAATAGCAACTCGTTTGGAAGGACCAAAATATGTCTTTCATGGATAATTTTTATGATTTATTATTATGTATCTTTGACAATACATTATTGCACAGGTGGTGTTTCAAGGTTTATACTTACTTACCGCGTTCTTCAACAGTGTCCGCGTTTCACTGTATAATTGCGATCTGATTTGAAAACAACAACAGAAACAACAGCTTTGAAAACAACAGCTTTATAATTCATTTTGAATGCAATATATTTTATATTTATTGTCAATTTTGCTTTTATTCGAATAAAAAAGAAAATAAATTATGATTATGTAAATTAACAGTTTCCTATGAATATTAGAAAAGGACATTTTATTGATTTGAATAATCATCTGAAAATGTTAAGAACATAGAACTAGATATAAACTAGATATGATTAAACAATGCACATTTTTATTGGCGTTGGTAAATATACTTAACTGATTTTTGAATTAATGTACCGTTAAATAAAAGTACGAAATTTAATTAAGTAATGAAAAATTAATCTAATTAGGCAATCAATTAAGAGTAATTAATTTTAAAAACTTTTCATCTGAAAAGATGTTGGTTCCTTCAAGTTAAGCATTTCGGGGCATGTAAAATATTTATAAATGCGTATTCTATTTCTCCACTTTCTATTTATTTTACCTTTTCAAGGACATATGATAAAAAGTAAGTGCAAGTCAAAATGACTTGCAGAACCTTAGCCCTTTTCTGTCCGAAAAATAATTAGATGCAAAATTATTCACCTAATATAAAGATTTGTTTGTTGCTATGAAAAATAAATATATATAATTTTTTAGGCCGAATTTCTTTGAAAAATTAATCTACATCTAGTAACCATTAGGTAGGCGTTTTTAACAATTAAATTTGAAAAATGAATGAATAAAACATCAAAATGATGCACAGTCTTGAATGTCGAGTCAGAGGAGACATCGGACTGCAAAGAGTTAAACCCTTCTTCGATCATTCCATTTCCTTCCGATGGAGTGATGCCATTATAAAATCTATCGTAAATGCAAAAAAAGCATTCATATACACGGGTACTTATCGGCTTGTTGACATGGACCTTCAATTTCAAATAATTCCATAAAAATAAATCCAGTTGTGATAAGTTACAAGATCTAGGTAGACAATTCTCAAATTTCGAATTATGGCAGCCAGCCTCATTATGTTGACTTTCTGGCACAGAGGTAGCCCGTGTTTCACGTATTCTGGGAGTCCCGGGTTCGGGTATGGTTGTTCTTCTATGTGCTATCTGTGAGATGTGGGACTGTGCCCCCCTGTAAAAAGGGGCTGTGCAAGCGGAAGTGTGATGAGTATGTAGGTAAGTCATACTCTAAGCCCTAGTTGGCGCTACTTCGAAAACAGGAGACGCTCTTTTCGGCTTAAATCTGCGGCTGTATCAGCAGGGGGCTTGTCCATAGGCAAGTGCCATAAGTAACAACAACAACAGCCTCATTATTTTTTAAATATTGTTTAATTGTGAAAATATGTTGTTCTGCTGTAACTATCCATTCTTACTACCGCTAAACTACCAGCTCCCAAATGAATATTACAATGAGGGTGTCAACATTTAACTACATAAAGGGTGCAAAATACATATTTTTCTGTAATTTTGGGACACCCTTTAGAATGACGTATAGGACATTACTTTGTTGACGACACCTTTAGAATGACGTATAGGACATTACTTTGATATAAATTAATCGTGAATTGTGATAGCTTAATATTACAATTCATCCAATAGCTTAGCTTTATATATAAGGATAGAACTTTACTTATATATATAAGGATAGATTACTTTCCTTAGAGAATTTCAGATAAATTGTATTTTTACCCTATTTGAAGGAAAAATATTGATAATGTGCCCTTCTCATGCCTTTATAGTCATCAAAATTTTGACATAGTTTGACTAAAAAACAACAACATTTAGTACTAAAATCAAGCAATCTAATACCACATACTTAGAAATCTGTAGTAATTGTGCAGCTAATTTAGTGCTCATATCTTCCGAAGTCGAAGCCTATTTTACCGTAAATTAGCATTACATAATATATTATTCCATTGATATTGTGTACCAGAGATCATCTACAGTGACTGTGATTTGAATAAATTTGTTGTACTTTAAGTAAAAAGAATTTTAGGGAAATCCTCCAAGCCTGATAACTAATTAACTATAGTGTAAACTCAAGGAAGTAATTCCTAAAAGAATAATAATTTACATTAATCTATTTTTTGGCATCATATATACTATTAGGGGGAGCGAGACATTATGCTAATCTTTTATCAAGTGGTGAAATATCATAATTATCCTTTTCATAATAAAGACCAACTAATACCTAAGTTTTATTCGTTGTTTACATCGTCATCTTGAATTAGGTGTAGACCGCACACCACTTAGTTCTATATCTTATTTAATCAAATGAAATCTCCCATTTGAAGCAAAATATTCTATTTCAGGTCTATAACAATTGATTATTTTGGCAGGTAAGCCCCATTTGGGCTAGGCACTCCATCAGTCTATTTTAACTGTAATTTCTCTCTTCCAAAGTCTGTAACAAATACGTCGTGTGTCCGTCTTAACAACTTTGTTTTAGTAGCACCGATCTTTCTGCTAATTTTCCTCATTTGAACCATCCTTTCATTGAAGTGGCTCCAGAATCTACGACATCTGGTGCGCAGAATTAGTGACTGTTTTGATGCAAAACTTAATTTAAATTAAATGCCATAAGAAAAATTTAATATTCATTATTATTGTCTGAACAAAGTAACTTGCATAATTAAATCAAGTCCCATGCCATTACAAACTGAACGT
>JAOUZG010053459.1:11190491-11202975 GCA_026289955.1 Argiope argentata | reverse complement strand
ATCTTGTTCAAATTTTCGATCGCTTATAAAATACTTTGTATTCCTCCAATCAAGTTTAAGTTTACGTTTTTAAACTTATAGTGGATGACACTTGATGTTAATAGTTAGTAAGAAATTAGTTTTTTTTTCAAATAGAAATTCATTAGTTCTTTATTAATTAATTAAAAACTAATTTTATCTCCTTTATAGTTATTGAAATTGTTAGGTCGGGATAGCCTAATTGGTAGGGCGTTGGATTCGCATCCCTAGCGCTGCGAGTTTGAATCAGGTCGCAAAGTATGTCGGGAGTTATACCACGGGGGTTACTGAGTCAAAGGCGATCGTTATTCAGGGGCTTAGGCGTCCATGCTCTCAGATGCTATTGCACCCTACCTTCCGTTGTAAAGCGGAACGTGGTAACAGGAATTGTAATTCTTTAATAAAAAGTAACTAAAATAATAAATTTCTTAACTTCCTAAGTTTTTTCTAATATTCAAAGTTGGAATAGATTTAAAAAAAATGTTTTTTTAAAAATATTTTTTGTTTCTTGTTATTGCTGGACATCCTATGATTATTTAACACGCGCATTGCTTAGGTATTCAGATGATTTTTAGCAGACATAAAATTAAACAGACATGAAAACTATTAATCAGTTTTACTCAAATCGTGCATCTAAAAACAGAATTAACAAAATAAATATTATTTAAAACTCATTTGCATTTAATTTGATATTAACTAAAGTTTTAATTTTCCTTTTTTGTCACCATTTTACAACCAAGTTCAATATAAATATTTACAACGACTTACTAATATTTTTTATTAAATATTTCAATCAATGCTGGGAAAACCAACCCCGAAAGTCGCGGGTCAGGTGATTCGATATCGACCAATCACAAAGTGAATAAAACGTAATGTTTACTTAATTTTTTTTATGAAATCGATAGGTATTTTCTTAGTGTAATAAATTTTAAATTGCATTATTTGTTACAGTAAATATGTGTTTTTTCGGGGTTTCCTATCATTCTCGATAATCAAAGTATAAAGATTCGGCCAATTATTTTATCATATTGATTGAGTAGGTTTCTTTTTAAAGTATAGTTTTATTGAACATTTCAGAACAAATGCAATTTTATAGTAGTTACAAACATGGTTTAGTTCCAAAGGTAAGTAAAGATGTATTTTTAAAGAAATATTTTGTAAATTTCCTAATAATATATCCCATTGTTCTTTATGCATAAAATAATTTTTCGTATTTTAATGCATGTAATTTTTATTGTATTACAAATTTATATTGAATTTAAAATTTTTTATAAAATATTATTAAAATTTTGTTACTGCACATAAGAAACAAGTCTGATATTATAAATGCAAAAAAAGGAAAGAAAGAAAATTGTTGCTAAATGGTTTCACTTAGTAATTTTTTAAATTTTGTGTATTTCTCTTACTTCTGCAAGATGGATTTATTAATTCTAATCAGTTTTTAATTCAAATTTTGCATGAAATCACATATAAAGAGAACATGCCAGATGCATAACATAAAAAAGAGAACAGGTGTAAGGCTTTTAAAACAATATGTTTAAATGCTTGCCAAAATTTGAAATTTAAAAATACTTTGCTGAAAAAACCATTATGAATGAATTACATATAAAAGACTGTATTGGAATTTTTTTGTACCAAATAATAATTCCAGAAAGGAAGTGGATAACATTCTAAAGTAAAAATATGTATTAAATTTTAAAAAAATAGAAAATAATTGTGTTATTATAGCTTGTATTAATCAATATTATTTCCATTAATTTAAAGAATTATTGTGATTTTATCAACAATTTTAATCGAGGATTGCCTTACTAATAATTAATATAAAAAATAGGTTGTTTAGTTTTGGAGATTTGAAATTTTGATCAATAGATATTCATAGAAAAAAATGAATCTGAATATTCTAATAGAACTTGAATAAATTTATTTTTGTGTGACCAGAATGACCATCACCCCCTTGGCGCACTTTTAAAAATCGCCAGCTCGCCAAATCGCTCTTTCGTCTTGTTTCACGGAGGAAGATATCCCATATTTGGCGCTATATTCCATATTGTCTCCTATATTTGGCGCTAAATATCCTTGGCGAAAAGGGTGTGATATTCTTTCCGGATAACCCTTAATTTTAATTATTTAGTACTAAAATTAATTCTTCACATTAAATACTTTTCCCACTAATAGAAGTTAAGTATTTTTGTAACCCAATCAGCTATTAATGAAATTTAAATTGTTGGAGTGGTTTCTCTAAAACTTTCTCGCCTTCTCTCTAATTGACTTGTCACGCCAGAGAATGCTTTAAATGGGACAAGCTTACAACAGTTCCGAAATAATTTTTTGGAATGAATTTAGAATTTTTGCTTCATTTGTTGTGTAATCTTTGGCGTGTTATTTGGCGATTAATTCTTGGCAGGCTTTAATAATATCTAGATATCGAATTTTTTAGACCCATTTTTCTTAATCGATTGAAATAAAAATTTGCCCCCATACTGTGCTTGTAGCCAAAACTTCCATGCAACAAATGACAAGGAGAAGGATATTCAAAGCATAATAGATTTTGGCTCAAAATTTGACAGGTGTTTATATTACAGAATATAAGTCTGCGAAAGTAAAATTTTAAATTGTTAGTTATCTTCGTTTTGTTTATATTCGTGTTAATTTTCGTTCGAAAATACGTACAGACGGACTTCCTTTGAGCAAATTTTATTCAAAATTTGTTAGAAATCTGCTAATTTGGTGTAAAGACCGTATACCAAATTTCAAACGTCTAGCTCAAAGTGCTTTTGATTCAGCTTTGTAACAGACAAGCGGACATTTTCCAAAAATGTGTTTTTCGAACTCAGGGAAGTCTAAAACGTGAAGGTTCGTCAAAATCTGAATTGTGAACTTTTTGACGATTACTATTTTTTCTCTATCTATACTTCTATTATAAAGGTGAAAGTTTGGGTGGATGGATGATGTTAGTCCATCACGCTAGAGCAACTAAACGAAATTTAGCAAAGAATTAGAATAAAATCTAGAACAGAACATAAGCTATTATTTATTCAAGTTTAATTGAGCAGTTAATTTTATATTAATTAAAAACTTTCTCGCCAAAATTCTTCATTTTTTTCGCCAAATGAGTAAGGCTTAACATGTTTTCGATCGGTTATTTTAAAAGATTCTATTTATTTTCTTAGTGCTTGATGCATTTAAAATTACACACTGTTAAATAATCGGTCTTTCGGATTCATTCTAAAGTACTTATAAATTAAAATGAAGGTACTTTTCCGTCCGCCAAGCACCAGCAAAAAATTGACAAAGAAATTTGGCGGAGTTTGGCGATATTCGGCGACTTTTCGCTTTACAATCATTACAATAACTTTTCGAAATTCTACAATTTTTGGGCTATTTTTTGCTTATTTTCGGCAAAAGTAAAACTGCCAAAATAAAAGAAATTAAAAAAATTTTAATCCTTAAAATGATTTTGAATAATTGGTTTTCTGTTTTGGTTTATTTCAGGTACACACTGTAAATAAATTGTCTTTAGGTGTGTGGGCAAATCATAGATATATTTAGTGCTTTGCGAATATTAATTTTTCGGTAGCACTTTATTTGGGTTTATATTGTCGTCATTTTTTATGTTATTGTAATTCGATCTTCCCTGTTCCTTTCCCTCGATTATTTTTTGTTGCATATATTCCTTTCGCCGACTTTCCTTATTTTTTTTATTATCATGTCAGAACATGATGTTATGTTGGGAATGAGGAACAGAAAGGAAACAATTTCTTTCTTTCTTCGAAATATAATTAAAGGAAAGAATAATTTATATATATCCGTTTTCTAATTAACTTAAAAATCTTTTTCTCAATTATTCCAACATATTTTAAGAAAGAAAAACAATTACTTTACTACTTTTTACTTTCTGATATATATATTACTAGCTTTTACCTGCGACTTAATAAAAAAAAACGTAGGCGAAAAATTGAAATTTTATTATCTGCACGAGCGCGCCAAAATATGAGCTTTTAATAACGCGATGCCATCGCATTTACAAAAGCTCCGATTAAAAATAAAAAGTCAATGATTACAGCCAATAAAACCTAGAAAAATGTCATATTGAGCACGTGAGTATGTGAAATGAAATAAATAGGAAATTGATATTTTTTAAAACAATAAACGCGAGACAAAGTTTTTCGAATCGTTGGTAATACTAAAGTGAATCATTCAATGAAGCAATTAAAATGAATAAAAATATAATTTAACTCGCACGAGCACATAGTGATTGGCCGTTCAAGAAATTATTTTCTGGCATGATATATTGAAATAAGCATAGCATATTTCATTTTAATCTTTTTTTAAATTTTTTGAGGACATTCTATTTTTCAGCATTTATTGATTTTTTTTCTATATTTCCGTTAATTTTCTGTAGTGCTCATCGAAACCTTACGACTGGAAACGTTATTGCTGTCGTTCCCGCTACATTCGGTCATTTCGGTAAAATTTGGCCATAAACTATTGTTTTTTTTGGCGGGGGGGGGGCAAAAATTATTTTCAACAGCATCATAATAATACGGTTTGATGCCATTTTACATTGTGACGGCCAGTTCTCCTGCACATACATTAAAATTTCCACGCGTACGAAGTCGCAGGTAAAAGCTAGTAATATATATATATATATCAGAAAGTAAAAACTTGTAAAGTAATTGTTTTTTCATTCTTAAAATATGTTGAAATAATTGAGAAAAAGATTTTTAAGATAATGAGTAAACGGTGACGTATAAATAATTCTTTTCTTTAATTATATTTCGAATAATAAGACAAATTGTTTCCTTTCCGTTCATGGAAGACGCATGAGAAAATAAATAGTGATCCATCTGTCTGGTTGTCACTTTACGTTTATGAGATAGTATTCATCTTCAAGGATGAGATATATTCTAACGAAGAAAAGAACATGAGAAAAAAGTGTGTCTGCAGACAATGGGAAAAAATGTTCATCCGGTGTTAATAAATCATAAAACAGAATGTATTTTGCTTAAGAAACAGAAAAAAAAAGTGCCCTCAGTAAGTGAAGGCACATAAAGAAAAAGGAAAGGCTTAGCAGAATAATTTTCCGTGAAATGGTTAGAATCTAACTATAAAAAATAAATATTGTAGTATGTAGAAAAGGAAAAATAGTACAAAAAAAGTATCGTTAGTAAGTTATAACTTGAGATTTGGTCGTTAAAAAATATAACTTGATATTTTGATGGATTTCCACATTTGAAATTATTCTAAGTGCATAAAACATATTTTTGGCATTAATTTCTACTTGTTTATCTGCCAATCTATCTGAAGTATTTAGCTTACAAAACGTTGTGAGCTAAATGGTTAAAATTTGGTTTATGGAATTAAGATAAAATAAAGATTAAAATGAAATCTGCTATACATATTTCAATGTTTCATGCCAGAGCATAATTTCTCGAACGGCCAAGCTCGCGTGAGTTAAATTACATTTTTATTCATTTTAATCATTTCATTGATTGAGTCACTTTAGTGTCGCGAAAAATCCCCAAAAAACTTTGTACCGCATTGATGGTTTTTAAAAATATCCCATTTCCTATTCATTTCATTTCATATAATGACGTGCCCAAAATGACATTTTTCTAGGTTTTATTTGCTGTAGTCATTGACTTATTTTTTTAAATCGGATATTTTGCAAATGCATTGACAACGCGTTATTAAAAACTAATTTTTTTAAGATGCTCGAGCAAATAATAATTTTTTTTCGCCTACAGATTTTTGTTTACGCCAAAACCCTTAGCTCAAAAAATACATCATGATCTGGCATGATAATATGTAGATAACTGTAAAATTTTGAAGAAAACCCTTTTGCAGAAAGTTTACGTGTCTGACATTTCAGGTATAAATAAACTCGATTGCCACCAAACGCAAAGGATTATATAGATAAAATTTAAAGCATAGGTTTAATATCCAAACTTTACATATTCATCAAATTTTGAAATAAATTCGTACAAACGGTCGATTAAATCAGTTTTCTGTACTTTAGCATGCATGTAACGCTTATTATGGCGTCTTTTAATGGCTTAAATAAATGAAATTGGTAACATAATTTATGGGAAATTTTCCGTTAGCCAGGCGACAGCGAAAAATCCCCAAAGAAATTTGGCGGAATTTTACATTATTTGGCGATTTTTCACTTGAAAATCACTGTGAGAAATTTGGCAGAATTCTACATTATTTGGCATTTTTTTTATTTGAAAATCTCGGTTAGAAATTTGGCGGAATTACATTATTTGGCGATTTTTCATTTGAAAATCACTGTGAGAAATTTGGCAGAATTCTACATTATTTGGCGATTATCCGCTGGCTCTTATTTAACGGAAAAAGCACCAATTTATGATACAGTAAAATATAATATTTTTGTTGTTATGCTTTATCTCTAAATGATCTCTAAAATGACATTAATCCTGTTTCAAAAATTACTTCTATTTAATTTTAACGATTCCATGTTATTGACGTTTCTCTTTTGTTTTACCATTGTTGTGAAACAAGATTGTGAAATTATCTTGTAAACAAACAATAAGTTATGTTCCACTTTATCAAGATGGGAAGTAAAATTTTTTCTTGATACATCATTATATATCTATTTGAATCAACGAACTAGTGATTGGTGGAATCTCAAGAATTAAAAATGCTTTTAACACCAATGCCATACGATCTAACAATAGCCTCATAACTGCATTATGATTGGAGGAAAAGGCTGGATTCTTGGAATTACGGTATTTTATTGTCATGAAATTTCCGGTTACGGAAATTCTTTTTCTCTCTCGTCTGACATGACAGGACAAACTACATCTGTTAGAACTGCATTTACGTGCTAGCTACCAACCATTTTATTTCTTGTAATCCTCACATTTCATCAGCTGCTACTGAATTCTTTGCAACTTTCACAATATTCCACAGATGTTCAAATCAGATGCGAAATAATGTAAGGTATTCTGCGTCCTTTATAGAATAGTTGTTGCACAATGTATATTAAATTTATCTACATTAGTGCATTTATTTATGTTTGCGATTCCAATTTAAATTCAATTTTAGTTTAGAAACTAGTGGGAGTGGTCTTCCCAAAACTTTCTCACATACTCTATAATAAAGGTATTACCCCAGAGAACACTTTGTATGATTATAGCGTTCAATAGCTACGAAATATTCACCTTTGGTATGGATTCAGTCATTTTCTTGAATCTGTAATATAAACATTGGCGATTTATTTGGCGATTAATCCTTGACACGCGATTGATAGTATCCGTTAATGGAATTTGGGCTTTAGGTGCTTTTTCCCCAACCGATTGATTTAAAAATTTGACATTGAGTTACAATTTTGGTGCGAAAGGAGAGAGCCTCACCCCCTTTCCGTCAAGGATATTTAGTGCCAAATATGGCAACCCAATGTTGTCGTTGGAGGATATCTTCCTCCGGGAAATAAGACGCAAGACCACGGGGAGTTGGCGATTTTGTAATGTCCGCCAAGGGGATGATGTTCTCAACGGATCAACCAAAATTTTAGTGATAAAATCCTGTACCAGATTTGATACCTGTACCATTACACCTTTGAATGGTTGATGTGTAATTTAACACCCTTCTTCGCCAAGTTGGCGATAATCAACCAATGCGGGCAACCCCAAATTATTTTTTATTATAGCAACCCTAGGTTATCTTTCTTCTTGACCGGAAGAGCTCCAAAAAACATGGCGCATTTTCATGGTTGGCGAATTGACGATTTTTGAAAAGTGCGCCAAGCAGGGGGTTAAACTACAATCGTACCTTTTGACTTTTCAATTTTACAATATTTCTAAAAGTACAGACCGATGGACGGTCAATCCTTTGTTGGATTTCGCTCAAAATCTGATAGGTGTCTGGACAGTAGATATTAAATTTATGTATCGAGTTTTATCGACCCAGCTTTCTTCTTTTTGTAGTTATTGTAACAAATTATATACGAATTACCAGACAGACAGACTTCATCTGAGCGGATTATGCTCTAAATTTGATAGAAATGAGTAAAATTAATGTAAAGACCGTATTCTGAATTTCAACCGTCTAACTCAAAGCGTTTTTTATTTATCTTTGTTACAGACAGAAAGACGGAAGGACATCTTTTTTTTCAAATTCAAGGATATCTAAAAGTACAGATTCGTTAAAATCACGAGTTCGAATGTTTAGAACGATTACTACATTTTCTTAATACTACATACACGAGAAAGTAATTAGCAATCAACAGCCACCTCGAAAAAAAATTTGGTTGCTGCAAAAATAACTTTTTTACTGGTTTATTTAACTAACACAAAAATTATTCTTAGACCATGTAGCGTCATGCAAATGTATATTTGATAAATAAATTTATATTGGTATATAAAAAGTAAAAAAAATTCTTAACCATGCAAAGTAACGTTTATTGTTACTTATTTAATACAGTTCAGTATGACCAGCTTTATTTTGTTCAAACGGCTGCTTGTGATTTCAGGTGACCCTCAACATATCGAACCATATCCGTCTAGAATATAACATTATTATTATGTGAGAACATGATGTTGTTTTGGTGTCTCCGAAATTTGAAGGCAAAATATATATATATTCGCTTTTTCATTGGTAAATAGCGAGTCACCTGACTCATATTTGAGGTTTGTTTTGCCAGTATTGTTTAAGATATTTAATTAAATTTACTATAAATTGTTTTTTGTTCGTCGTTTCTATGAAATGACGTCATATTCCAGTTTGTTTACGATTTCTTACATTTAAATAATTAATCTCGAGTTCAGAAGATAATAGTTTTTTTAAAATTGTCTTTTAGTTTTAATTATCGCAATTTTGTGAAACGCGACTTATATTTATTCTTTAATGATATTATAAGCTCCTTCTTACTAATTGTAATTCTCAAAATACTGTAAATATTAGAATACAATTTTAATATCAATCTGCATTACGTTCATTGGATTTTAAAACATATACAATAGCTTTCAGTATTAGTAAACGTTTCGTCGAAATTACTGGGTTTTTTTTTTAAATCTTAAAATCGGTCGAATTCTAAAACTTTGTTTATCAGCTAGAAAAAATGAAAATGAAAGTTTAAAAAATATCATTAGAGAGAGAGATGTTTCGTCGTTTTTTCAAACCAGTTTAAACTGATTAATGACTTAAATGAATTAAAACAAATAATCACTTAAAATAATAACGTTATCATATGATAACTTAAAATCTGCTATCGTAGATTTAATTTTTATGTATTCGTTATAACAGTAATTGAATTATGTGATAAAAGTAATTTTGATCCAGTATTATGATTCCTTTTTTTCTTTTCTCTCTTCAAATTTTAAAATTTTATTTAAAATATCCATATCAACTTCTCATTCACCCTCACTGCTTTTAATACATTCTCATAACCATTGCATGATTCTTAGAGAATATGTCGCGTGATAAATAATTTGCATATTACCTGCAGCCATCAAAACTCTACACCACTTATATTGCATGGAATCCTAAAGAGTCACAGTTGACAATAAAGTAGAGTTTTACACAGACTGCACATATACTTGTTGTTTCGATATGTGTATCGCCTGCTTTTAGGAAATATGTAGGAATTCGATGCAAGGCAATTGAAGTACTCTAAATAATAATGCCATGTTTATTATAGAGAATCAAATAAGTACTCATATTTTTGATTTCTTTGACAGATTTGAATTAAAATTTCGCTTGAAATGGCGATTTTTATAGATTTTACTAGCTCTTACCCTCGACTTCGTACGCATGGAAAAGCCAACCTAAAATGATTTATTACATTGGTATTACGTATTGGTATTGGTATTACGTACGTATTAGACCGTCCATTTTTTTCGCCAAATTTGAAGGCGTCGCCAATGAGTTGCTAAACCGCCAATAATGACAAAAAACGGCCATGATTTAAAAAATTATTTAACCTTAATTGTTGTCCGCCATTTTGTAGGTTTTGTTGGCGTCGAGTGTTTATCGCCAAATTTGAATCCTCTGACAAATTTTGACTAAAATAATATGAATTCTTTCAATTTTGATGAATTGTATACAGAGTTATGGTCTGCTCTTGTGTTGTAGTTTTGAACTTTTGTGTTCACAAACAGATAGACAGCTATATTTTTGAAAATAACTTTTTCGAATTCGAAAAAGTCTACAACATAAAATTTCTTCAAAATCTGTCTTGATTTTTTTAAAAATAATTACAATATTTGTTTATCGTCATCAGTCAACAAGTAGATGACTTAATTTGATCTAAGATAAATTACATACAATTATATATAGGAAAGTTTATTTGAATGACAAACTGAAAGAAAATAAAATGTAATTAAGATAATCACATAAATTATGGCTAAAAAAAGTAAAAAGAATCATAAAATTTGAAAAAAGAAAGAAAGAGGAGATGTATTAATCTTTATACTGTGAAATTTAACTGTTAAATGTATGCTTAAATTTATATTGAAGAAGACATTCAATCGGAAGACAAAGAAAAATTTTGACCGTCGCGACTTTACAGACGACAAATTCGAACATTGTCGGCACAGTTTGGAACAAAGAGCAACAAAACAATCAGGAAGTGTTATTGGGGTCACAATTCAGGTTTATACAATTTCGGGAGCATTTTATGATCTTTTGTCATCCTGCCCTTGACAATAAAAAAAAGTTTTAGATGATGTTACAGACAGTTGATCAAAGAGTTAGAAAGTTAGATTTCGAGTATCAAAGTTTCGTTTATATTGTTAGGAGACAATTATTCAGAAATAAAAAAAAACCAAACATTTCATTTAGGATTTATTTCTGAAATCGACCGAAATCATGGAGAAGACAGGTTGAATTTTTAAGTTCGTGATATTCCATCACGGGAAGCAGGCATTATTTACAAGCAAAAGCGATGAACACAACGCAGAACGACACAAAACGAATTGACGAAAAGCTGATTAAGTTTTTATCCCTCTGAATATATACCTTTAGATTTTAATAGGGATCTTTGATGCATTACAATTCCATGTATTCCCGTGCAAGGGAATCTTAGGGATCTTTTAAAGGAATGTACTAAGCTGGCTAATTTCTGTCCCTATACTCGGAGTGTGGGGAAGTATCCGGTGTTTAGCTGATTCAGCAATTTTTCAAAGCTTCTGTTGAATTAATTAGAACAAAAGGAATAGATCAGGAAATAAGAGAAGATTTTAGAATGAAGTTACTATGGCTAACTTAGATTGAAAATTAAGAAATTAATTTGAGTTTAAATTGATAAATTAAAATATCATTACGCACACGCACACACACACACACACACACACACACAGAGAGAGAGAGAGAGAGAGAGAGAGGATGTTTCAAAATCCTTGACCATGGCTTTTATTCGTTAAATAACTACATAAATGCTGACTTAAACCCCTTTTCGATGCCTAGATGTGAGTTCGCAAAGAGGAAAGGCCTAGATGTGAGTTCGCAGGCCGTATGTTCATGTATTAGGGGTCATACATAAATTAACAATGAAAGTAATTAGTTAAATAAATAAATAATAATTTTTTTATTTATTAGTTCAAAAGTACTAAAGATTTCTAGAAATATACAGGATATATGCTCTAATCGAGAAATAAATCTCCTAGAAGGATGTTCGGGAATAAGGATATTGAAGCCGAAATTCCTGAGCAGTTTCGCTTGCTTTGCAATTGCATACACTGTAAATCATTACAATTTCAAATAGTTCTTCATTGCTGTATTGTGAAATAATGTTTGCACAGGCTAATTGCACAGTCATACAGTAGAAGTGTGAAATATTTATGTCCGAGTTTTTCTTATGTAAGCTCTGCTATTGATCAATGACAGAGTATGAATAACTACACGTCTAACAATGACACGTCTTTTGTGATTATGGGACGCACTAATCATAGGCGTATATTTGCATATGCAAACATTTCTTATTATTACAAGTTTATTGACTGGGCCATTTTAAGTTATATTCTATAATTCATGATGCAAAAATTTCAAAGTATTTTTCAGTAAGCATAAATTTTAAAATTTGTATTTAAAACTAAAGATATAAAGCATATTGTATATTATGTAATCCTGCGTCGCGTTATCTGTGCTGAAACTGTAAACATTTTCATTTTAATTTGCTACTGACCCATCACCAAATTCGATGTAACATATCTTTAAACATTTTTTTTTCATGATAAAATTCTGAAATTTTGTTCATTACCCTGTTAGAGGATGGGGCACATTTTATTCATTTCGAATTTTTTGTACAGAGTCCGTATAAAAATTTAAAATTTTGCATTTTTAAAGTTTAATCCCCCGGAAAATTTCAATTGATTTCATAACAGTTTGAACCTTTTTATACAACTTTGTAATTTACAGCATATGTCTAAAATCAATATTTAAAAAATAAAAGCCATGGTAAAGATTTTTGAGACACCATATATATATATATATATATATATAT
>JAOUZG010053459.1:11167471-11190091 GCA_026289955.1 Argiope argentata | reverse complement strand
TTAACAACTCAAAACTAATTTTTTAGTATGGTATTCTATATTATTACACATTGAATACACTATAGAAAGAGAAAGTTAATATTTCATTCAGTAATTTAGTACTACTTACCTTTAATCATATTTAAACAAGAGAAATACATTAAAAACTTTTTAACAAGTTTAAAATTAATAAAAAGAACAATAAATAATTTTAATACTAAGCATATTCTAAGTACTTTTAACACTTAAATAAAGCATTTTGTAGTTGCCACGATTTTTTGCAACGATTTATAGCGCATTAGAAAAAACGGATATGCATTTAAAAGACTTACATAGAAGACACACAATTCCGGCACACGGATCACTCGGAAAAATTTTATGTTCGGTTCTGAGTTTCCAAGCTCATATCCTCAAGTACAAAGACATATACAGACGCCAATCTAAAAATACTTGAATTTCGACTCAAGAAATTTAAATCGTGAAAATTAATCAAAAAAATTCAGATAAAATATTATGATGATTACGATTCTTGTATAGTTTCCATACGAGTAAATATAATTCTGCTGTTATTTAGTATTGTTAGTTTTGAATACAATGCAAATGTATTTTAAAATTTCAATACTATTTCACTTGAACATGAAACTTTGCTGACTGCATATTTCCCGAGCGTGCATTTTCAAGAGGACAACAACAATGTTGTGATTGTCAAGGACTTCTTATGCGATAATTTATGACGCTTAAATGTTGTATAAACATAAAACGGAACTCACGATCTTCTGTCCCTTTTACGCACCAATTAAATCATAATTGAAAATCCCCGACATCTGTATAAGGAATTAACTTTTCTCTTGTCCATTGAAATTGGCATCAAGATTTGCCGGAATTTGTCACTTATTTTCCTCAATATGGCGGATACTCGAAAGGTGGTTATAGAGGATATAAAACCATTGTTGAAAAAAGTGCACGCCTCTCATGAATATTCCGTGTCAATAAGAATTAAAACACAAAAAGTCGGTGTGGAATTTCTGTATATAAGAACGCGACAGATGTTTCTTTGTATTAGTTTTGTCTACAGATTGATAAAGAGTGAAAAAGATTTCAGCTGTCCGACCATGAGGAAGTTAGCGGTAAGTTTATTTTTTTGAAAATCAATCGAAATTTTTTTCGGATATTTTATATAAAAAAAGAAAGCAAAAATATTCTTGAAGAATTTTCAATTTTGACTGATAAAATACAAACGAAAAAAATGTCAGTAAAAAGCCAGGACTAGAATTAAAAGGCATATAAGATAGTATTATTAAATAAGAAGAAGAATGCATTAAATATTTTGGATTTGTGTTCTGTTGTGTTAGAGATTGTCTTAGAGATTCCCAAATAGTTAACTTTAATTTTAAATTTATAATAAGGATATCATGAAACTGGATGCTAGAAAATGATTTGTTCCTAATAATTATATGCTATAACTCGTTCTAGTTTCGAAAATTTATCTCAAAATTTTCACGTTCCATTTAAAATTATATATTATATTGTATTTTGTTCAAACATAATGTTTTCTTATTTTTAAAAAGTTGGATTAAGGAAATGTTTTATTTATAATTTATGAAAAATATATTATTGATAATTAATAACTTAAAAGCTTTATATAATGCAAATATTAGTGTTATATATTTCCATGCCATATATTTTTTACTCTGTTGTTTCCTCAATTTTAAAATAAAGGCATAATAATATTGAATCTTTAGTACAGAAAATTTATGTTCTGATATTTATTTCTTTGCTTGAATTTACTTTTAACTAACTTCAAACTGATATCTTAATCTGATGACTTCTATGTTCAAGCCATGAGACTTTTGCTAAGCGTCTATAAAATACATATTTTTTTTAATTGTCCGACGGTATAATTGAACTTGAAATTACATTTAGATTTTTAAAATATTTACACTGCAACTGATAGCAGTTTCTGAGAAAATCTAGCAGGAATAATTTCAAATTTATTTAATCAATAATTATCAATTATTTTGAGCTTGTTTTTTTCAATGATGGATTTTTGTTATGAAAGCATACTGATAGAAAGATTTCCGTGAAAATTACTTGCTTCATTTCTGCATTGAATAAGCTGAGAATTTAATTTTAAATAGCTCTTTCTGTGAAAATTTCAATCAGTTTACAAAGGCCAAGAGAGACTGGCAATGTTTCATTCAGAGTACGAAAGAGCAAGAAATTGTTTGCAAACTTTTTTAGAACTTTTTATACTTTCTTCGATTTTTATAAAAAAAAAGTTTTTATTTTTGTTAGTAGTGAATGCATTTATATTCAATATTTTAAGAATATTTATTTTATCATTATCCTCCAATATTATCTATTTAATTTTGCTTTTGAAAATAAATTCCATGAAATGATTGCAATTCGAAACTGTATCAACCTTATAAAAATAGCCAAGAAATTTCGTGGAACAAACTAAATGTCATCATGTGACTTTTTCTAAATTTCAGTTTATGATTTCGTCTTTTGAACCTCGTATTTAAATCTAATGATGCTTTAAAAAAATTTCAAGTGAATTAAAAAAATTAAATGGTGATTTCTTCTAAAATTGGCATCAACAACAACAAAAAAAAAAAAACAGTTGTAGTGGTGTATTGCGTTAAATTGGATTATGTAAAAATAGCAATAATGAATACTTGCTACCTTTGACCTTATCGCCTTATTTATTTTTCTCAACACAGCATTATTTAGGTATCAAATAGAGGTAAATATTAAAACCGTCTGATTTTAAAAGCCTTACACCTGTTCTGTTTACTGAGAATTAAAATATCGCCGTTTGTTTGTTGAGCCATTAAAATGCCAAATAGTGATGCCATTAAAAACTTAATCAAAGCTCTCTATTTCGAACTGCACGTTGGCTTTTGTGATAATGAAATTGCCGCTTTTGATTCCTTATGTAAACTGAGTCAGACAGAATCCCCCCCTGGGTTTTAACAATGGCAGAAAATCACGCAATAAAGTATTTGATTAAATAGCAAAAAGTGATTTGAATTTAATTGCAACAAGCAAATCTATTGTTAAAAACTATGTAAAAGATTTTTTTAAGGATTGTAAAAGCTTAGAAAAAAAATTGCGTAACTGAATAAACTTAAAATTAAATAAAAAAGTTTTTTTTTACATATTATAATGATGTAAAAACGTTTTTTTAGGTAAGGATGTTTTCTGAAGGCTCTGCGGGAAAACTGCAAATTCTTGCTTAATTAAAAAAATTTATAAACATATATATGTAATTTTTAATACTTTAAATAGAGTTTTAGCAGTTTGTAATGAAAATTGAAATCAACAGGCTATTGTAGCTCAATCGGTAAAATAAGAAGATTTCAGTACTTTTCGCGTGAAGGTAAATAATGCGAGTTCAATTCTTGCGAAAATCAATAATTTTTTGATAAATTATCTTTATTAATTTAATAAAAAGTGACTAAAATAAAATTTTTCCTTGCTGACCTAAGGAGGAATTGAATTATTTTTTATATTATTAATTTTTATAATTATAATATTTTTCCTTTGTACACTTCCGTATACTGAAAATTAAAAAAAAGTAGGCCTCACATTAGGCAAATTTAATGTTAAATAGTTATCACATTCCTATTTAACATTAGACAATATTTAGTTAGTTGCTAAATGAAATGTGCTTTACGATTGTTACGTGACTCTGGAATTGTTTAAGCTGATTCCAATGCGAGAAAATCTTAATTTGCATTTTTCTGCACTGAACATTTTTCACACGCGATGAAACAGCTTTTCCTTGTCTAAGAAATAATAATAATGCATAAAACACACCAATTTTTAACTGGAAAACAGAAGCAGCGTATATTTTTGCAAAATAACTCATTGTTCAAATTCTTGTTATTAACATTTTTTTTAATGTTATGGCGGCTGTAGGCTTAATTCTGACTGCATGCCAGCAAGCAATAAATTCGTCGATAGCGAACATTGAGAATAATAGACTTAATACATATTAATCATAAAAAATAAATTTATTACTATTAACATTCATAACAAAAGATCAACAATTGCAAGAAAAGTAAAAGCACGTTTGAGGCGTTAAGCTTATAAGCCAGATAACATCTACGAACTACGTAACTTTTGGTATTGTGATTATATTACTCGGCTACTAGCGGGCTCGTACCGCGACCTTGACAAAGCAATCGTGGCGCCATCTATCAGCAGCAAAACAAAGTCGTCAGACCCACTTGAAACAGCAAGCAAAGCCGTCAGACCCTCTTGACACAGCAAGCAAAACAAAGCCGTCAGACCCACTTGACGCAGCAAGCAACTTCTCCTGTATTCGCTTCCCAACGCACTCACATGCTCACCATAACGCTTGGCACTTTAAAGTCGTTCGTCTCTCCGTCGACTCCCTGGTGGGGGTGTACTGTGGCTCTAGCTTCATAAGCCAGATAACAGCTACGATACTCAAAGTATACTTTTGGTATAATGGTTGCGTTACTTCGCTACTAGCCCTTGCTTCATGGGTTCGTATCGCGACCTTCATACACTACACGCCTATTCTGTATTATTAGAATTAGTCAAATGAAGTATTTTTAACATTATATAGGGGCGACACCCTACATTGAAACAGAAAGTAGCAGGTGGTACGAACAAACATGTTGAGTATCAGCTAAATTACAGTATTAATCTGACTTTTTAGGTTATAAAAAATTAATTTAAAAAATCATGTTCTGGAAAACCAAATATTTTGTTATCGATTAAAAATCTCCCTCACCCCTTTTTATGACTGATTTAGGTATTTCCCATCTCCCAAGGTTGCATACTCCTTTTTAATCACTAATCCTTTCTAATTCATAGTTCAAAGAATTTTTAACGTTGATAACAAGTAAATGCTTATTTTAATTAATTATTATCATTTCAGAACATGATGTTATTTCTTCAATTCATTGCCCACGCAGTTTTGTTGACACCGAAATCCTCTTCCCCCAAACAAAATCTTATTCTATCATGATAAAATTCAAAAATTTCTAATTTATTAAATTATATACAATAGAAAGTAATTTATTATAATATAATATGGGGATTAGAATAAAACTATAAAAGAAATCGCCGGAAAACAACTACAAAATTAAAGATAATAAGTACACAATTCATATGAAGAAGATTCTTTGACAAATATGAAAAGTTACAAATATGATACAAATTTAATTAAAATTCCAATTTATTCACATATTTCCGTCAGCGTCCGCTGCTTATTAAATTTCGATTTCAGTATTTTTAACAGGATAAACAAATAGCTTCTTTTTTGAAGAGAGCGTTAAAAGAATGTTTTGAAAAACACAGCTTTTCATATTTTTATTACTGAACAATGATTTCTTTAGAATTTAAAATTTTAGTTGTTTGTTGAATACATTTTTATGATTTGTTATAAATCAGAAAATCCCCTGAAATTTAACTTTTCCCTAAAAAAATTTCTTTCAGATCTCGATACTCATTTCTGCTGTAATCTGTCTGCTTTCCTTGAAAGTATCCGTTGGTCAAGAATATGACAATGATGGCGGAGGATACGGTATGGAAGATGGGGGAGGACCCCCACCCCCTCCACCAGGAGGCTTCAGGGGAGGAGGACCCCCAGGATTCGGAGGGGAAAGACAAGGAGGGTTTGGTCGTGATGGTCAAGGTCAAGTAGGTCCTGGTGGTCAAGGACAAGGTGGTTTTGGACGTCGAGGCCAAAGACAAGGAGGATTTGGAGGACGTAGTGGACAAGGGCAAGGCAACTTTGGGCGTGGTGGCCAAGGACAAGGAAACTTTGGACGTGGTGGCCAAGGACAAGGGAACTTTGGACGTGGAGGTCAAGGACAAGGTGGGTTTGGGGGAGATGGCCCTGGACAAGAGGGTTTTGGAAGGGGAAGACAAGAGCAAGGAGGCTTTGGAGGTGAACAAGACTTTAGAAATGGTAGGCCTGGAGGTAGTCCTCCTGGTGGATTTGGTGGTGGTAGTTCCAATGCCAGGCCAGGCGGAAACAGAAGTGGTGGACAATTAGGTAACAGGTTTGGAGGAACAGGGAGTGATCAACAATTTTCTGGGTACGGAAGATAAACAGCATTGAAAATTTTAGACAGAGGAAGACTATATATTCTTCATTTACAAAGATAATTTCATGAAGTGATTTAATCAATCAACTTTTGTACATTTATTCTATTAAAAAACTGTTCAAAACTACACAATGCAGCATTTTGTCAATGTATTCTTTTTTATTTTGAAATTCATTTATATTGATTTTCTTTAGATAACCCAGTCGCAATTTTGTATTTGTAATATTTACATTTATCTCTGATACTAATGTAACTATAGAGCCATAAATGTTCAAAAAAAGCTTTCGAAAGATGATATGAATAATTCTCAAAACTTGAATAATACAATGTTTTCGAAAATTTAATAGCTGTAAACATCATTTTAGTCTCATGATTTATTGCTAATATTGTTTTCAGAATATCCGAAAAAATCCTAAATAAATACCCAAATAATAATAAAAAACTTAAATTAAGTAATCATAGAAACAAGAAATATTTCTGAACTTTGTGAACAACAAATTTTTCTAAGCTGGATACAGAAGGTTTTTAAACATTTTAAAAACGATTTCTATAAAGAACTTTTGAAAAAAAAATTTGACAACAGATCATTATTTGAAATGAGAAATATCATTTGCTACTTTTAAATTCATTCTTCTATCAAAATGGCATATGTATACAAGTTATATATCAAAGTTTTATTTCCTTTTTGCGATTTCCGAAAAGAAACATTCCCATTTTTTTATTCAAAAGCGATGTGAAATTCATGGTATCAAATTTATTACAAAATAAACAACATTATTAGTTGAAAAAGGAAAAAGAACATTAATATTTCGTTTACACAAAATATTAATCGGCCGAAAATGAAACGTATTATTTTAAACATTTGTAAAATAAAATCACTGATTCAAAAAAAATGAAGTATACGGTCGCAAATTTCAAGTTATCATGTGAGAACATGATTATTTTTCTTAATTAATTTAAGTCATTAACCAGTTTAAACCGATTTGAAAAATCTCTCTCTTTCTAATGACAATTTTTTAAAACTTTCATTTTCAATTTTTCTAGCTGGCAAACAAAGTTTTGGAATTCGACCGATTTTAAGATTTAAAAAAAAAAAAAAACACCGAGTAATTTCGACGAAAAATTCATTTTTACTGGAAGCTATTGTATATGTGGTCAAATCCAACGAATGTAATGCAGATTGATATTAAAATTATATTCTAATATTTGCAGTATTTTGAGAAATACAAATATTATGAATGAACTTATAATATATCATTAAAAAATAAATATAAGTCGCGTTTTACAAAAGTGCGATAGTTAAAACTAAAATTAAAAAAAAAAGACTATAATAATTTGAATAATTTTTTAATTATTTAAAAGTAAGAAATCGTGTACAAACTAGAAGATGACGTCAATTCATAGAGATAACAAACAAAAATCAATTGATAGTAACTTTAATTAAATATCTCAAACATTACTGGGAAAACAAACCTCAAATGCCATGGGTCAAATGACTCGCTATCTACCAAAGAAAAAACCAATATTTTTTGCCCGTAAATTTTGGAGACACCAAAACCTCCTAATCAAAACAACATCATGTTCTCACATGATAATAAAAAAATACATGGATACAGAAATTAATCGTAAAAACCCTAAATACTTTAGTTGTCACAATAAATAAAATAATAAACTGAGGTTCAGAGCTAAAAAATGCAATGTTCATTTACTTTTGTCAAAACATGTTACTCACCTCAAAACTATTTGTTGAACTCGATATGAAAATTATTTAACCGGAGATAAATGAAAATTCTGTTTATTTACAGAAGAAATTCCATTTCTTTTTCCAATGAAAATTCCTAAAAAGAGAGAGAGAAAGAAAATTTTCGAAAATAGTAAAAACTGCACTTTTCTTACTTTCTTGCTAAAACTATTCAGTTTGTATTTTTCCAAAACTAACGAGGTTAGCCTTAGCATGTTTTCGACCGCTTATTTCAAACTATTCTGTTTATTTTCTTAGCGTTTGATGTATTTAAAATTAAACATTGTTAATGCATAGATTTTTCGGATTCATTCCGAAGTACTTTTAAATTAAAATAAAACAGAATAAAGGAAACTAAAAATTTCTACTCTGCATTGCATTACTCCAAATGGAGTAAAAAATTCATTCATTTTTGTTTTCCCAATTGGCGTTGAAAATTCACGCATGTGAAGTATGTTGTAATTTTTATTAAAATTTTAAAAAAAATATGTGTATAGTACTGTTGTAGTTATCACAATCTCGATCGATAAATAAAATATTGAATTGATTTTAAAGAAATACGAACTCGATTTGCTGTTTTGCTTTATTTCAGTTCGCACTATAAATAATTTGTTTTTAAGTTAGTTGTTACTTTCCCATGCTATCAAAAAATAATAAATGAAATCAATGATCGTAAATTTCAAGCTATCATGCGAGATATTATTATTTTTAAGTTATTATTTATCTTAATTAATTTAAGTCATTAACCAACTTTAACAGGTTTGAGACAATCACGAGACTATTTTTCATCATTAAAACTTTCCCTTCTACTATAACCATTGGCGGATTTTAGATTAAGCGGATTAAGCTATAATCATTGGCGGATTTTTAAAAATTAAATTCTATGAGTTGAGAAAGATGGATATCAATAAATTGCCATTGGAAAGACTCATATATATTACTTTACTTTCACTTAATTACAGCATTATTCTTATACGCCAATTACTTGCTTGCACAAGTATATAAAAACATGTTTAAACTCTAATATCAATTATAATTAATGTTCTTAATTCCAATTGTAATTAATTTCTTAATTTAGGCCATATTATTTTTATTCTAAAATGATCTCTTATTTCCTGATCCTATTCCACTTGTTATATTTAATAAATCAAATGAAACTTTGTAAAAATACTGCACCTTCAGTCCACCTACAGAGTGAAGGGATAGAGATTAATGATGTAAACAGATTCTTCTGAATCCCTTTCTCTTGTCAAGTTCAACACGCGTGAGAATTCCCGCCAAAATCGACACAAGATTTATGAGTATCATGGTATATAAGACCTGTTAAAAGGAGTTCGTTCCCTTTATGTATTTGTAAACATCGTCTGTTTCTGTGTCCACGCTGCTTGTACATAATGCGTGCCTCTCGATATGGAATAAAACGAAATTAAAAAATTCAACCTGTTTTCTCCATGATTTCGTCTATGATTCACCTCTGCTTTAAACACCAAATTGTTATGTGTCACACACACACACACAACATTATTATTTGTTGAAAGCAGAAAGCAGTTTCGAAGACATAGATGACACTTTGAATTTTTAAGTTCATTTTATTCCATCCCGGGAGATTACGATTTATTTACAACAGTACGGACAAGGCGCGTGCGTTCACAGCGCGACACAAAAGCAGAAGAGTAGAAAGAGAGGGAAATCTCTATACCTGATCTTAAATATCATAAGATTTTGATAGGGAAAATATTTTTTCATAGTACTTACATACAATGAGATTTCGATGGGGATTTCCTCGACACGCGCTTAATCAGGCAAGGGAAACACAGGGATCTTACAAAAAGTATTTTGTTTAGCTTAGCAATTTTCACCCTTTCACTCGGAGTGTGGGATTCTGTCTGCTTTTAACTGATTCAGCAATTTTACAAAGCTTCTGTTAACTTAATTAACTAGAACAAGTGGAATGGAACAAGAAATATGAGAATATTTTTATAATGAAATTACTATGAGCTAACTTAGATTGAAAGTTAAGACAATTTGTATTTAAATTAAGAGTTTAAACCATCATTACACACACACACACACACACACACACACACACACACACACACACACACGCACACACACACACAAATGAAAAATTAAATTAATAAATAAAAAAACTAAATTGTTGTTGTTGTGACTAATGGCACTTGCCGTGGACAAGCACCCTCTGATACGATCAGTAGATTTTAAGCCTAAGAAATGCGTCTCTTTGTTTTACAAGTAGCGCCATCTAGGGCCAAGAGTACGACTTAGCTACACAAACGTCACAACCCTTTTTAGGGGGCGGACTTCATTCATGCATCTCGGATCGTAATTTAGACCTGGAACAGAGAACGATCACCTCTGACTCAGTACCCCTAGTGGTATTACTCTCGACATGGAGGACTTTTCGACCACGAACATATTTTACGAGCGCTAGCCGCAACACACTCGGGGAATCTTTTGGCCGGTGAGTTTCGTACCTAAGGAGTACGAGTCCAACGCTCTACCAACCAGGTCATCCCGGGTCATAAAAAACTAAATTAAAATATATAATTATCATGCTGATTAAACTAAAAATGTGTTGGAAATGTGAAATTAAATTTCATTATTATTTTTCAAAAAAATGTCACATAAAGTAGAATTAAACTGCAAAAGACTCAAAACCGTTACTGCCTATAATTATTTATACTTAAAATGGAGGTTTTTCTTGTGGTTTTGCGATGCAAGCTGATTTGAAATTTGATTATTGCTAATAACATGCAAAAAAAGCCCTTTATATATGTGGTATGACATTAAATTTATGTCATGCGCTTTCTACATAAATCTCGAATATAGTAGACACCTCCTTCATCAAAATTCTGTTGTATTAATAAAATTGAATAGAGTGACATGCGTATGTACTCTTTATTTCAGTTTCATCACATCCTTATAAAGCACTAATTTAATCAATCTGCTCGTCTGGACGAAGAAAAATATGAACAGGCTCTGAATGTCAAAAGAGAGGCATGCATTGTGTAAGAACAATGGAATTGGGAAAAACCTCGGAAAAGGCGGGGATTTACTTTATAATGTTTTTTCTTCCATCTTTCGATTTACGGATGGCGACTTTATTGTTCTTGGCGGACGCCAGCGAAGTGTGTCGCACTTTGTAAAACAATGGTAAATACATATATTTACATTTTTACTCTATCTACATTTCGGCGATGAGAAAGATATTCCATTGAGGAAATTTTGTTTGTAAATGTTGAGTTGCTTTATTATATCAGAAAGCATCTAAGTATCATCATTTGAAAAATAGGAAAACAAAAACAAGGGAAGAAATCTAGTTGTCGGTACGATGTATCACTTGCAGGTGTTTCTGCAAGAGAGTACTGTGAGATCATTCAGTGCGAGAGTCATTAGAGAACATGAATATAAATTCTATTACATTTAGTGTTATATAAAATGAAATGATAAAAGTAAATACATATGATAGCTGTTTTGCCATCCCTCTCAGCGTTTTAGTCACTGCACTTTTTTGGAACTTGAGAGTTGTTTTGCCCTGAGTTTGTTATATAAATTGAAATGATAAAAGTAAATACAAATGATAGTTTTTTTTCCATCTCTCTCAGCGTTTTCACCATTGCACTTTTTTGGAACTTGAGAATTGTTTTGCCCTGAGCTGCCCCGAGTCTGTTATATAGATTGAAATGATAAATATAAATACTAATGATATTTGTTTTGGAATCTCTCTCAATATTTTCGTCGCTGCACTTTTTTGGAACTTGAGAATTGCTTTGCCCTGAGATTTTTTTAATTTTATTTCAAGGGTTTTGGTTTAGTTTGGTAGTGTTCATTGACCCAAAAGTCATGTATGACCACACTGAGCCATAAATATGTTTAAAATATAGAATAAATATGGAATTTGAAACCATTAATCTTTAGAAACTTCAAACATAGAGCTAGGAAATAATATTAATACGAAAAAACTAGATTAAATGGAAGAAACCAACAGCTTTTAAAAAAATAAAAAGATTTGGATGGGGGGGCTCCCTTATGAGGTCCTATGCATTTAAAATTGATAACTTAAAGAAATTTATACGCTGGTAATTAAAAACTAGAGACTCAATTAAAATATGTGAAACACTGAAATTAGTATGGCATGTGAACAGATAGGGCAATATTCTGCAAATAAAGTGTTTATGTGTAAAATGTGTATGGCCAATGAGGAGTCTTACCAACTTTGATTTCAAGGGGAAAAATCCCTTAGGAAAAGATCAGAATATTAATATTGCGTTGTTGTGACAAGTGATTTGACACCAGGAAAAGCCTGAAAACACCTTCTTTATTGTAAAAAAACATTATCATTTTTTTATAATGGGAAGTTTTGAATGCCTGTAATAAACAGCTATGAGCCTGCATTGCCGCATTACAGGCTAGGCAGCTACATAAGGCCATTCAGATCCGAGAGATTCGCAAGTCGGCCTATTAAAATAATATGAATCTGTTGGCAAATCAAGGAATTTACAAGAAAAAATCATGAATTACAAATTATATAGTTAATATTAACATTTTATGAAAGACAATTGGTTATATTCCACCATGTTTAATCTGTAAATAAAAAGTGTTCATGTGTAAAACGTGTATGCCCAATGAGGAGTCTTACCAACTTTTATTTCAAGAAAAAAATCACTTAGGAAAAGATCAGAATATTCATTTTGCGTTGTTGTGACCAGTATTCATTTCGCTATTAAAACAATTTTAAATTGCAAGCGTATATTTAAGTTATATAGTGCACAGCGTGTAAGGTCGTCAATCATCATGGGCTGTAAAATATAAAAAATAAAACATACATTTTAACAATCTTAATAAAATAATTAAATAACTAAAATAAAAATCTTTATTGTTTATATAATAACAAATAATAACAATAAATAAATGTTGATTAAAATAAAAATATGTTAAATATGAAATTATAATGATATAATTTATTAAAAAATGGCCTTAAAATGTACTCTGCCTAGGGCTGTCCAACGCTTAAATCCGCCACTGAGCATATACATATTTTAACTGGGTTAAATATGTTGTGACTAGTTGATGACATGGTACTCTTCGACTGCCCAGGAAAAAATTCATTTTTATCAGAAAAATATTGTTACGTTTTTAGCGTAGCGGGTTCGGATTGAATGGATTTTATTTGATGACAGGACAAACAAATTTATTTACAGCTATTTACAGGATGACTTGATAAAGTAAAACCAAATAAAAACCATCCAGCAGTCAACAGTCACTTACAGAGTAAATGCAAGCCTTACGCACATTAATCACCAACTGCAAAACAGCTATCGTATAGCACAGCAAACAATAAATCGCAGCGAGCTCAGTAAATACAACATTAACAGCAAACGTAAACACAGCTCAGTAAACCTCTAATCCAGCAAGACGCTTCTTTTCCGAGAGAAAACTCTCAACTAACGCACTCCGGGACTACATCTACTCGTCCCTTTTAAACCGAGGAAGCGCGTGCCCCGAAACACGCGAAACTTCTCAAAACACCGCGAGCGATCTAGAGGCTACTAGACTATTCCTTTCTCTAAATCAACCAAGCTGGCGCGAAGCTCCTCGCCAAACGTCGCCATCTTCAGCACATTTTCGCCCGCTTTTAACAATATTAATACAAAAAACTGAAATCTGCTATCTCAAATTGTATGTTATCATGTGAAAACATTGTTATTTTTAAGGCATTGCTTGTTTTAATTAATTTACATCGTTAACCAATTTAAACAGGCATGAAACATTCATATGACGATCAAAATACGTATGAGTCGATATAGCGAGAATCGGGTACATGGCGGATATTCGTGCCAAGTTGTAACTTTTTGTTGGTGATAAGACGCCAAATGTGACAACTATCTTTACCATTTTCTAATAACCTTAAGAGCCATATCTTTCCAATTTTTTACCTGTTCCTTTTATGGCTTCAAAACACTCATACCAGTACAGCATCATGATCTCGCATGATAAAAATATTTAACAGAAAAAAAAATAACAGCATTGCTGAAGTTTTTGAAATGCAAATTTGATTTCTACTTTTAAATGATTTTTGAGGGATAAATCGCCAAGTGTGACAATCTTCTGCTTTATTTTATAACAGCCCTAAAAGCGAAAAATTGATACCACAAAAGCAATGAAGCTCCTTGACGTTGATATGAAGTTCTGTGCTTTAGCTCGAAGTAGACATTCCAAATCATCTCACAAGTGTTATATCAGATTGAGATTTGCCAGTATAATTGTTCAAGTATTATAGCCAGTACAATTGTTCAATGAAAATAAACAACTCTGCACAGCTCATGTTTTATAAATATGAGCCGTGTTGAAAGTAAAAGAGGTCCAGATCAAACCGTTGTGATAAAGAAGGCAACATGAAATTGCCTATGTAGCTTGATGGCATGATAGTTTCCTCTTCAGGGACCAAAAGATGATACTCCGAACCATAAGAAGCAACTCCAAATCATTGTAATCCAACATTTCACGACCTTTATTGTGACAGCAGAAAAAAATTAAAATTAGAGTTCTAAGGACCATTACTGGAACGACTGTGTTCACCATCACAACTTAGCATCTCTATTAGAAGGTTCATTCCGTCGTTGGAGTGGAAGTCATTTGATCTCACAACATTATTTTCCTTCTAGGGAGGTGAAAATATTTATTTTTAGTACATTAAGTAATAGATATAACTATACCAAGTGAAAATGAGAACAATGAATTCAGTAGTAAGCATAAAAAATATTTCAGTTCGAATTAGAGCAGTGTTTCCCAACGTGGGGCCTACGTCCCACAGGAGGAGGGGGCAATTTGCAAATGGCTAGATATCGGTGTCAAATTTTACAAAAAAAAGCCAATTTTTAAATAATAATAAGGGATAATTTCGTTTCACGAGGCCAAAGTATCAACTGAGTGATTGGCGTCGTCGAGACAGCTTCCGGTCCACCGCGGAGAGTGCAGTCTGCAAGAGGGGGGGGGGCGGAACACCAGCCAGTCTAAAAACCTGTTAGACCACGCAATTATTCGTACCTAATTGACCCATCGCAACTCCTGTAGTGTTTCAAATCATTCAATTGGTGTTAATCTTAAATAAGTGTCCGCCAAAACTGTTGCAAAAGCTCGTTGTTTTTATAAATATACACATATATTGTATATATATAATTGGTAAGCATTTTTATTTATTTTAATTTTATAAGCATAACTTCCCAGAAAATTTTGTCTAGTGGAAAAAATATAGATACCTTTTGATTTGCGGTGGCAGTGTAAAAATGTGTTATATGCATTTAAATAAATATGTATTTTTAGTATACGTTTATTCTATGACACAGTGCATTAATTTTAACACATATTTTAATATTAATTTTATTTCTTATAGCCCAGTGAACGAATCAATTTTTTAAGGTTAAATATTACGTATGTTACTTGGGTGGGTGGAGGGGCTTGAAAACTTTAGAAAGAGTGAATGGTGTTATTTCTGAAACGAGTAGCAAAAACATTTTATTATTGAACTTGGAAGTTGTCTGGCAACTCAACTCTACCTTGTGTATTGACTGGTGTTCGAAAGACTTGATATACTTTTAAGCGTTACTTCCGTTATCTCCTATAGTTTTATTTAAATGTTTTAAATGTAAATTAACTTTAAATATTAAATGTTTATGTCTTTTTAAATACTTGTGGTGATTGCTATATAAGCCAATTAATATCCTTCAAGCTGAAGGGTCCCTTTTGCTTGATCGGTATGATACTCGGCTACTAACCATAAGATTGGGAGTTCGGGCCTAGAGCTATTCGCTAATCATCTAAATACTGCACAGTGGTGAGCCGGGCGTGATACTCAGGCATCGAAAATGATTGACAATGGCGAAAACGAAAGTGACACTGCAACATCGATCGCTAAAGTTAGTATTAATGTTCCAGTGTTTTGGAAACCGGGCCCAAATATATTGTTTCTCCAATTGGAAGCTCAGTTTCGAAATGCTGCAATCACGTCCGGGTCACCAATGTAACGATTGAAGGCTGCGATATGAACCCACGAGGCTAGTGCCATTAGACGAGTAACACTGACCATAATACAAAAGTTGACTTGTTTATGTTTCTTTAAATACTGCACAGTGTGGAAATTCTTTAATCTTTAGTTTTCCAAGGCCTAATCATCTAGTTGAAAGGGTTTGAAAACATTGTCCACATTGAGAGAAGGGTTGTATAATAAGCACAAATTATCAGCCTTAACTACTTGTGGGTTAAAAAGGAGAAAAAAACAAAAACCCTAGTTATCTTGCAAAATGGAATTGCTCTAAACAAGAAACATTGGTATAGCACTTCCTCATCTTCAGTTTCTGTAAACTTCTAAAGAAATTTTTTATTTCTATAAAGTCTGAAGTATACGGGCAATTGAAACTCAAATATTTTTGAATAAGATAATTAGCTATTGAATCGACTTAAAGTAATTTGAATACAATATAGAATTATCCTTTTGTGCTTATTAAACTAAAACATTACTTTTTTTAAAAATTAAGTTTATTTTAGTAAATTGGGAAATAATTTTTAGTAGTTAATTTAATTTATCTTTTTTAGAAATTTTACCTTCTTTCATTGCTTATTTTATGATCGTTGAATAATTTCTTTCATCTGGCCAAAATTAGGAAAATAAGTGAAAACTGAACATGATAATAAATAATGCTCAACTTTTCTTCACTAAATGGTATTACTAATTATAGAAGCAAATTATTTTAAACTTGAAAACCACAGAGATTTTAGTTTCTTGCAAGGAATTATTAATTTTAATCGTAAATGAAGATTTACAACCCTAAATTCCTTTTCTCCACCTTTCAAGTATCGTTCAAAAAGTTTTGACAGTACTAAGATGGCGTCCTCAGACTTCTAAGAGAGCGACGAATACTCTTTAAAGAAAATCCCCTCCTCTTCAAGCGGTACCGTCTACAAAATGCGAAATATGGTGTATATCATCTTTAATGGGCTAATCTGAAAATTTACTATTTTAGAAAAGTGATCTGAAGCAATAATCTATTATCGACACTTGTAAGTAGATAAATAGAAATATTTTTCTGGTAAGGTATGATACTTGATTCTTGTTACTCTATTCCAATTTAGATTAGAAAATTGTAACTGTGTATTTTATGTGAGAAATGGCTCCGCATCTTCATTTGTTTGTGTAGGTTCCCGGATAATCATTGTTATTTTGGGTTAAAGCCGTTGTGTTTTGGAGCGGGAGGGTGTATTTGTTAAATATGTTACCATTATGTGGGGGTTGAACTCTTAGTTCATTCGTTATTCATTGATACCAATTACCTTTCTCTCGCTTGTTATGAAGATAAAAACTGAATTAATTAAAACAATAAATGAAACCGCGGGTGTGCTGAAAGACGCCGCTCTTTATGCTGAGGGATAAACAAAATTTAAAGAGACAATCATGGAAACAAAAAATAACATGCAGCTATTTCGTATCGACAGTACTTTAAAATTATTTTTTTGGAACAAAAAAGAATATTAAAGATGTATTTTATAAGAAAAGAATTTAGTTTTTTTATTGTTTTTAATTCGATGACAGTTGTGAGGTATGAATAATGTGAATTCTTGAAATTTTTTTTTTAGTTAATAAATTTTTTAATATAATCTCATATTTTTATGTTTACATTTTTTATATTTAAAAAAGTAATTAAAAGATTTAATCATACTTTAAACCAGAATTTTACGTTTATTTGTTCATTTTTCTTTTGCGAGAAAAAGCTTTATACTTGCATTTCTTTTACAGCAGAAAGTGTTTTAAACTTCTATCTAGATTTTTCTTTTAATTTTAAAAGTTCCTTTAAAAATTTAAGTACTACCATTTAATGAAAATAAAACAAAAAAAATTACTTAAATTTTTTTATTTTCTATTAAATTATCATTGCTTAGTATTATGATTCATTCACATGTGTTCTTTTTTCAAAGTATATTAATATGCATTCAAAAAAAAGTTTATAATCATAAAAAAAAAAGTCACTACAATTATAAAAAGAACACATTAAGAATTATATAGCATTCATATAGTATAATATTTTATCACTGGAAGTAACATTCATGTTACTTTTCAATTACATAAAATAATTACTTATTAGATTGTCATATAAATTTGTAAGTTTGTCACTTCTTATTATTGCACCTTTTTTATATCAATTTAGTAAAATTTAGTAAATAAATCAATCTAGTAAAAATCAAATTTTGTTTTCTTTTAATAAATTTATCTAATGCAATGTATGTAGATTGGTATACCATTTATCATAATTGCTACTTTTTATATTTCAATTTAGAGAATAATTTTAAATAAAAATCAAATGTTGATTAGGTTTTAATGCATTTTTTTTTGTTATAAATGAATCATTTGATTAGTATAAAAGTTATTCTGTACAACACCATTAGTTTTCTAATTTTATGAAGTATAATTTTAAAAAAGTTAAAAAAATATGTATTATATTTTATATTTTTCTTTTTGATTGAAATAAGTTATGATATTATTCTACTATCATATTTCTCTTTTCAGCAGTAGCTGTTTAGAAATTTACAAGTTATTTGAAGAATTGTAAAAAGACAACCTTATATTTATGTATTTAAACCAGGACATTTGCTCCAATAAGAATATACTTACCTGTTGCCTTAGAAACTGTATCTAGATTCCAATAGGTAATTGTTTAATTTTATTCTGCATAGATAAATTATATATGTGCTTAAGTGATGCTTATTTATTTCATAAACTTATAAGGATTCTTTCTAATTTATAAAGTGAAAATATCATTTTCCTGTAATGCCTCTAAAAAATACATAATCTGTTTTTGTTGGTTGGGAATTTTTTTATGACTAACTTGTTTTCATGCAAGACCTGATTTCATTAAATATCTTCTGTGAATTAGACCTTAGTGTACATTAAATCAGTTAGAAGGACCAACATTTTATTGTTAAGTGTGGTGTGTAGATTTGAAGTAAGGTTTCCTGCTCAGGCCTTGCCATGAGAAGTTAAAATTATGCAGTCTATTCCTAATGCCATTAATAAATTACAATTCTGACTATAATTTTTATTTCTTTTCTAACTTTATAAACAAAAGATTTCAGATGCTGTTAGATTTGATATTAGCTGTCTCATTCATAATTCTAATTCACTGAAATATTACTAAGTCAATGATTTTTTTTGTATATGTGTTTGATATGACCTACTATAGTGATTTTCTATAATTAAATGTCAAAGACATAGATTGCAAATGAAAATTTCAAAACCTAATTTCATTGCAAGTTGAGATTTAAAGTAGATTTTTTCACTTAGAAAAAAGAATGATTTTATACATATTTGATAAATGCTTGATCATGAATTTTATGGGATTATTCTCAACTAAAATATATAGTAAGTGTAAAATGCTTTTAAAAATTATGTCATCTATCAGTGACATGAAATATTATGTTTCGTGAGTTTGTAAAAAGATGCTTAAGAAATAATTCAAGTTTTTATTCAAATATATCAGTTGATATTAAGTACATTCAAATCATATCTAAGATTATTGAATAGAGGATAATATAATATAATGCAGATTTCTCTGTGTGTTATCTTAAATTACGAGATGGAGAATATGTTTATTTTACTTTTTATGGTCATACGTATTAAAAGTGCTATTTATTCATGATTTATTGCTCTACAAATGTATGACAATTAATGAAATTCATACCATAGCTTGCTGGCTGTAAAGTTGGTAAATTTATTAGTTTTTAAATATATTCTCTGTGCTAAATATAATGGTGCGACATTTATGAGATATTAAGTATACTGTATTCTATCAAAGCATTAGGAGTATTTAGAAGATTTCAATCTTGCTTTCAATAAATGTAACATTGTGACAGTTAATGAGAAATGTGTACTAATCTATTGGAATTTAAGATTTAGCGATATATATTATTTTAATTTTTCACAATTATCCTTATGCTGAAATAGATTTCAAGTTGGTGTATCATTTAAAAAATTTCATTCTAAATATCACTTATAAACAAACAAAAAGGTTTTCTATAATTCCTGTACAAATGGAGGGGGGAAAAGACAGAATTTTACTTTGTCTATAATTCTTTTTCTTTTCTTATTTTTTAACTAATTTACTCTACAAATTTAAAAATAAATTTATCTTCTCTTGAAAGTGATTTTGTTGAGGTTGTGCATAAAAAATTGGTTAAAATAAATAAATAATTTGATAGTCTATCAAGATCCAGTAGCAGTAATTTATAAAATTTCAAAATAAGAAAAGTTTTTTTTTTTTTTTTTTAATTTTACTTATGCTTACATGATGAATTCGTAAGAAAAGGATTACAAATGAAATTGTTCGAGATGAATATATTAGGGATCAAGTTTTAATTATAATAATTGTAAAAACAATTTATCATATGTGTGAATAAATCATGGCAACTTTATTGTGTTAAAAGAAAGAAAATGAATGTCAATCCTGTATAACTCCAACCAAATATTTTGAAGTCAAGTCTGAGAACATTTAATAATATTTTTCAAATAATGTATATTTTATGTATAAAATGTTTGACTTTTGTTTTAATTCAGTCTCCTAATTTTTGATCTGTTTCAGTGTAATTTAATTTCCTTTGAATTTCTAGATCTGATTTTAAAAGAAAAAAAAGTGAATGCCTAATACCTGAAAATGAAACTGCTGATTTTTTACTAGTCATTTTTTAAAGAAATAAAGTGGTAAGATATACTTTTAATTGATATGCATGAATATTTAGTTTTTTTTATGGTATAAATTCTTAAAATTATATTATCGCTATTTCTTTGAGTTGAGGGCAACAAAAAAGTTTTGGACAATTATTGTGTTTTATAATAGTCCTTAGATTTTATCAAAAGCAATTGAAATGTATGTGGTAGATAGTTATGTATAATGGTTCTTGGCAATCTTCTTATTACCTGAAAATCAACTACTGAAACTGGGAAAAGGAGGTACACTATAAGACACAAATGTAAAAAAGAAAGAAAAAGAAAGTTGGAATCGGTTTTGATTGTCCTTTTTTTTCTAAATTTGAATATTTGGAGCAATGGAATTTTTACTAAGTGATTAAAATTAATTTATATAATCCTCCTTTAAACTATTATCTAAATTAGATATACTTTTGAATGTCAATAACCATAAATAAAGAAGGGAAAATAAGTGCTCCGTAAAAATTCTAGAAAATTTATTAGTAAAATGATATATAACCATTAAAGTGTAAAATTTGTTATTTCATAGACTATGTAGATATTTCATGTAATAAATAGACAAATCAGCTAAGGTATGTAAAATTTTTGAAATCTATGATTTAACTAGATATTCTATAGAATAACCATTACTTAATCCTTAGAAATATAGTTCTCAAAAGTACTTTGAACTGGTTCTAGTTGCTTTTTGTTGTTTTGAACTGCCTATAGCTGCTTTCAAATGATGTGCACCTGTATAGGCTTCATTCTGTTGCTCTTATACATAGAATTTAGATGGTGTATTTATGTTAATGTTTTACATCTTGCGTTATTAACAAATATTTTTGCAACCTGTTATCAATCAATAGCTTCTGCAGGAATGGCAGACTAACCTGTAAATAAGAAAAAATTAATGTACAAGGTGTGAATCTTTATTAAATAAATATGCCCCCCCTCCCCAAAAAAAAAAGACAGTGCTACACTTATTTATGGAAAATTATTAATTTTGATAGCAGAAATAAAAAGTGCTAAAACAGCACAGAAAAAAGTATCGTTTGACTATTGGTTATTTCAGCATTATGATATCCTTGAACTTTAACGAATAGAAAAGTTGATTGTGTCACTAACAAATCCAAAAACCTGATGTAATATTTTATTGCTCAAGTTATACTGAAGTCAAATTTATGTTGGTATTATCTACTCTTCTTTATTATTTATCAATTATATAATCTAATATAGGGATAAAATGTATTTTTCAAAAGATTTTAGTTATTTATGAACATTTAATTTATAAAATAAATTTGAAATTGTTTAACTTTCACTTTAATGGTTATTAGTTATTTTATAGAATAATTAGATAAAAGTATGAAATTTTTGTTATTATATACTTGAACTAACTTATCCAATTATTTGATGAAATATCTAGCTATTTTATGAAATAACTGAATTATATACTTTAACCGTAACACATGCGCACACACACATAGAATATAAATTAACAAATTGTGGATTTACTTTTGTATTGTAATGTTCAAGCTTCAATTATGTACATTTTAATTCAAAGTGAAATTATGTTTCCATGTTTTGAAATATCTTAAATTATTAACATTCAGTAATATTTGGAATTTTGATAATTTTTATTTTCAATTGAATATTATTATTAATATTATTTATTATTTATCTCTATTAATTTTATTTATTTATTGTATATTAATTATAAATTCTGTATTTTCATAATTATAGCAATTCTTTTTTATGTTTATATAAATCTATTTAACTGTATGGATTAAATAGTTATTTTAAGCTTGATAACTTGATAAATTTCACAAAAGGTTTTATTGCATTTATACTTAAATACTTATTCTCCCTTTCTAGGAACTTTTACCTCTTAATAATGATTACATTTAGTGACCATAATTTTTTTTTTGTTTTACTATAAGATTTTTCTCAGTTTTAAAATGAATCTCTTATTTTTTATTAATCTGTACAAATCTCTCTCTCTCTCTCTCTCTTTTGTCAGATACATTACATAATTTTTGAAAAATTATATATATATATATATA
>JAOUZG010053459.1:11150048-11167371 GCA_026289955.1 Argiope argentata | reverse complement strand
ACCTTCTTAACTCATATATTTATATATATAACTTAGTGCATAGAAATGTTTCAAATATTTTTAGATAATGAGGAATTTGCCACATCAAGTACATTTTTAGTAACATTTTAATTCTTCAGATTTAGAAATGTTGCATCTTGAAATTGCTTTTAATCATACAGTTCCTGTTATAATTTTCTTATAGCTTTAAAAATTCGTCCCCCCCTTTTTTAAAACAAATTCTTTGTGATTTCAGTAATAATGCAACCATTTTTTTGTCTTTTTATATTTTATTAGGATTTTTTTTGAACAACTTATATATGCTACAGCTGTTACCGATATTAATAAAAAAATTATTTTTTATTTTATGTGGAAAATGAGCAATAATGAGTAAATAAATAAAATAATACAAATAATAAATTAATAACAAGGGTGAAAGATATTTTTTATATTCTTAAAACAACAGCAACCTTATATTTATGATTATTTCTTCTTTATTCTTATTCTTTGATAAGTTAACAATAATTGTATTAGGTAATTTTCTTTTTATAAACTTTATACTTTTATTAGAGAATAATCATATTTTCATAAAATTATTAGTTAGAAGAATATTGAGCTTTGATATGTTACCTTTCTTTCACATTTAATGCAACTGATTTTTAATATAATTAAAATCTAACAGTTTGGTGAAGTGAATTCTGAATTGTGTAGGTAATCTGCTTTTGTTTTATAATCACTTGTTATATAAAATTTGATATGAAAATTTTTATTGCATCTTTTTTTTAAAGCCTATAAATATAATGTTAGTTATTTATTGGGTTTTAGCTACTATTTTCTTAATATTAAAATCACACCTTTCAGTAGCTAGTCACTCACCACACAAAATATTATTAGTATTCATTAAGTAATTAATGCTAATCTTGATGGCTTATAACAGGAAATAAAATGTTTTAAATTGTACTTGCTTAATAAATATAGAAATTTTGTATACATAGTGATAAGATTGGCCCAGTTCCTGATTCTGCATCAAAGTTTCATATTAGTATAATTTAAAAAAGGAACTGGTAACTATTTATGCTATCTAAACATCATGAACTTCAAATAATAATAATAAAATTGATACATTCTGCATAATGGTTTGGATTTGAGGACTAGGGCATAATTTTTTCTCATAAGCAAAATACTGGGTAGTAGTTGCTTGAGATTTCTCTGAAAACATTTACAATGGTTTTGAGAAGACTAATAATGATGGTATATTTAGAGGATCATTCATTTTCATGTGAAATTAAATTTTTTAAAATTCGTTAGAATGGCTGGGTTTGAGGAACTCTATTACTCTCCATAGAGAATTTGGAGTAAAATAGCGTGTTTGAAAATGAGATTGTTGAGAGCAGAATACATATAAAATTTACTTTATTTATTTTTTAATAAATTAATAGTTTAAATGTTAATGTACTTTATAAATAAATTTAGAAAGAATAAAACCTTTAAATGAGAACAGAAATTTTAAACATATATCTGTAAAATATCGACAATTTTTGTATATGTATGTCAATTATTAAATAGTGGGCAAACTTCTGTTTGCCGTAAATGATTTTATGAATGGAATGGAATGGATTTTTGAGAAGCCTTTTGTAAAACATGGGCAAGTTTTAATGTAGTAAAATTTTATTTTATTTATAAAAATATTTATCATTGACAAAAACTACTAAAAATAGTTTAACTATGATTTGTAGTATAAATCAGCACAAAGTTTTAATGATATCAGATATTCAAAATACATATATTCTTAATTAACCATCATCACATTCTTTATATTCTTAATTTAACCATCATCACATTTGTTTATCAACTCCTGAAATTGTTTTTTTTAAGTGATTACTTGTGAAAATCACATATTTTAATTAATTTGGATATGATGTATAATAAATTCTTCTGCTAAGCTTGAAAAAACAATCAAACAAATAATGCAAATGAATTGAAAATAAGTTACAAGAAAACATGTTCTTTATATATATATATATGTTTGTGCTTAAATATTATTCCATGCATATACGAGATTGAAAATGTTTTTATTTTCATATAAGCTTTTTTTTTTCATTATAGGTACTGTTGAAATTATCTTTTTTTACTGAAAAGAATCAAAATGTCTTTTACTGAATCTGCATCTTTTCCTGTGTTAGAAAATAAGATAAAAGTTCTTCCACACTCCTGTTTTATATGCAGCAAAGCATTTGTGAGAAAAAATACACTTCTAAAACATTACCGAGAACATACTAAGGAACTGGGTGAGAACTTAGAAAGATTTGAAGAAGAGAAAGCCAAATATTTAGCCAAAAAGTATCCTAATCAAGTTACTAATCCTGATGATATAAGCAATGGAGTTTTAAGTAATCAAAACAATGGTGTTCTTAATAATCAAAACATTAATATTCCAAGTTCCAAAAAGTATCAAAATCAGATCTTGAATTTAGATGGTACATACTGTGATCCAGCACTAGAACCATATCCTACTCTTGGTGAAGCTCCTGAACAAAATGGTGACCACAGTGTTATACAAAATCTCGATTCCAATGATATAATCATTACTAATATGGATACTAGCAATGTTATGGTTCAGAATTTAGACCCCAATAGCATTGTAGTTGAACATCTTGAACCTCAACCTCTTGCTCCTGATTCTTTTCCTATAAATTTACCTTCAAATGAAAAAGAAAGGCATGGTTGTACAGTATGCGGTAATTGTTTTTCAGCTGCAAGTAGTCTTAAGCGGCACATGCTAATTCATAATGGTGAAGATCAGCAGCCAGAAGTGTGCCAATTTGTTTGTGTTGTCTGTAATGCTGGATTTGTCAGAAAGATTTCTTTGAAAAATCACTATCGAGTTCACAAAGGAGAAGAAACTCTAGCTTGTAAGTTATGTGATGAAAAATTCTTTACAAAGGTTGATTTGAACTCGCACAAAGTTCTTATGCATAAATTGAAATCAAAGAAGAGCCAAAATTCTCGATATGTGTGCGAGATATGTGGTGCTGACTTTTTTAAGAAAACTGCCCTAAAGATGCATTATTTGAGCCATCCTGAAGAAAGACCATTTGTGTGTGATGTTTGCAATGAAAGTTTTTCTATGGAAAGTGTCTTTCGAGAACATAGACTGTGTCATGAAGAAGATGATTTTGGCATTATATGTAAAGTCTGTGAAAGGACCTTTTCTAGAAAGAGTGATTTACAGAGGCACAAAGCATTAGTTCACCATAGCAATAAAAAGATGCCTTTATCTTCTAAAGATACTAATAAAAAAAGTAAGCACAAGTTAGACGCAGATGACACTAAACAAAATCCAACCAAGAAAAAACTTTTTGTTTGTAATATCTGTGGTAATGCCTTCAGAGACAGACAAGAATTTGAAGTACATAAGAAAAACCACAATAAGAAATCAATTACATGTGAAGTGTGTGATGAGAATCTTACGCAAGATGAATATGAAGATCATCTATTAATGCACAATGAAGGGAAAATGCACACCTGCCGAATTTGCTCTGAAAGTTTTATGTTCAAAGATGATTTAACTGAACATACACGTATTGCACATGCTGAAGATTTTCCTTTTGAATGCAACATATGTAATGAAGGTTTCAAATTTAAAAGTGATCTTCGTGAACACAAACAAATTCACAATCAAAAGAATAATCAAAAGAGAAGCACCTATACTTGCAAGACTTGTGGTGACATTTTCAGTTTAAAATCTGAGCTTACTCTTCATAATAAAACTCCTTGTAAGAAAAAATCCTATTCCTGCAAGATTTGTAGTGATGAATTTTCATCAAAAGTAAAGCTGAACGAACATAAACAAGAACATGAAATGGTGGTTGAACAGGAAACTTTTCCATGTAAATTTTGCAACGAAAGTTTTTTTTCCACTTCAGAGCTTTCTGACCATATGACCTCTTGTTCGAAAAAAAGACCACATCTATGCAAAAATTGTAATCAGAGATTCAAAACAAAAGTTGAACTCTTGGAGCACAAGAAAGTTCATAGCCGCCGACAGCCATTCATTTGTAAAGTTTGCAATGAAGGTTTTAGGGAAAAGGATGCCTTGGATGAGCACAAAAAAATTCATAATACAGTTCCCACCTATCCCTGCAATATTTGTGACCAGATCTTTATGCAGAAAGAAGCTTTGAAAGAGCATAAAGTGAGCCATGAAGGAGAAATAGCTTATATTTGTAGTGTATGCAATGAGACATTTGAAGATAAGGCAGATTTCAAAGCTCACCGGGCAACTCATGATGTTATTGTTCATCAGTGTAAAGTTTGTTTTGAGACTTTTACGATAAGAAAAGAACTGAAAAAGCATTATTTGAAGCATATCTTAGAGAGGCCAAATATGTGCAGGATTTGTAATGCAAATTTTGAACAGTGGGGAGCTTTGAGAAGCCATTACTTAAGCCATACTCGTAATTAGATTTGCCATACATTTGAATGTGTTTAGGTAATTAAATATATCATTCATAAACATAACTGCAATTAAAAATTATGTTGTTTTTGATTTAAACTGTTGCATAAATATTTGATTTTCACTTTTAAAGTATATAGTGGACCTGTTTTATGTTTAAAAGTATATCTATTGATGCATTTCATAATTCTGTTCAATGACCTTATATTGTATTAGCTAATAATATGTAGGGCTATATGAAATTGTTCTTGACACATTTTAATATAAAATATAAAATCGATTAAACAGTATAAAAAAGTGTTTTTTTTATATTAAAATACTTACTATCTAAAGCCTGCTTTTTTTAAAAAAAAATTCTGAATTTCTCTTACGGATGGTTTATATCTAAAAAATAAAATAAAAACTATAAAAGATCATTTACAAAGAATTTAATTTGTCTCAAGAGGGTATTAAACATTTATCATGTAAAATATAACATCATATTTTAATGTGCGTACCTTATGCTGTTCATACAACATCAAAATAGTATCTCAATTTAGTCTAATTTCCTGCATGTGAAAACACTCATGTGTTATCATTACTTGCAGAAGCAATTGAATTATTAATAGAATTTATGTAATTTGTCTTTAATCTCGAAAGTTCTGAAAGATTATGTGTAAACATATCTTATTAAAAATAGCATATAATTTTGCCATCCTTTTTTTTTAAAGGTACAAAGGCATCTATGAACAAAATGAGGAACCAAGTTATTTTATTAGAATGGGGAAATTTAATTCATGAGATAAATTTTGTTTGAAATTGTGCTCTTCTATGTCAGTTAATTGATTTTATATTTCATGTTAAAATGTGCCAAGAACTTTTGAGTCACTCTACATACTTGCAGTGTAATATGAAGACGCATATTAAATATCCTATACTGCATACAGAATTTCCTATGCATAAACAGATAAAACATTTTTTACAAGAATTACTAAAAATGCACAATGAATTTACAAAGGAATATTATTTTTAAAACTGATACTATTACTCTAATTTTTCACTCTTTAATTGATATTTCTTTGAGTTTTTAACTGCATAATTTTTCTTACTTAATGCTTGATTAGAAGCCAATATTCAGGACTTTTAAGCAAATGGAATCTACTAATATTTTACACTTTATAGGAATAATGGTCCTTAATTTGTAAATTAATTAAGGAAAATGTAAAACACATTTAGCATTTAATAAAACAGATAGCCTTTTTATGAAATAAATTTTATAATTTATTGACTATAAATATTAGTATAAAATAGAAATTAGTATTAGAAATTTTTATCAAAAATATTTTTATTGTAAGTTACTTTTTTTTGTGGTAGATAATTATTTTCAATCATGCTTGTAATTAATAAGAGCATTAAATATAAAAGAACTTAGAATTTTTTTATAATATATTAAGAATTATAATTTATTGATAAAAACAAATTAAATGCAGTTATAATAATATTTATTTTATATTTAAAGTTTATTGAAGGTCATTATGAAAAATGTGTTAATTTTTTCTTTATATTGTTTTTTAATAAAACTGAAAAATCATTCTATTAATGCAACTGTTTTCAATCATAAACTTTATCTTGTTCATATACATACTTTTAATGTTCTTATTTTAAAGTTATTGGTTATTAAAGACAAAAGAATAACATAATATAATCAATTTTCATGGTATCTAAAAGCAATAGCTGTGTGCATAATTTCCCCTAAACATTTTTTATATATTTTTATTTATAATCTAATATTATTATTTTATTTAATACCACATTTATGTAATATTTAATTTATTTTAATCAATTTTTTAATATCTTAAGATTATTTATTTTATGTGAAACAGCAGATGAAGAAATGCTCTTATATTGTAAAATGAACATCTGACCAATCGCAACATATATGATATCAATATTTATTCCCATTTACCAGTTTGTGTATTAATAGAATATTAATATTTTTTTAAAAAAGCATACTTATTTGTAAATAACAGAAAAGTAAATCACTAAAAAATCTCTCCCCTGTTTTTTTTTTTTTTTTGTAATTGTTAAAATTGAGATTTTAATTATTTTTTTAAATTTTAAATGTAATTGAAATGTTAAAAATATTTAGAATAATGTAAAAAAAAATATATTTTGTTGTCTTTAATGAAGAAAAAGTGAATGCATTGAAAAGATAAGATTTTGTATTTTAAAATTAATTTTGGAAATTGTTTTTAAACTGATTCTTTTTTTTTTTTACTTTGTTTTATGAATGATAAAAAATGATGATAATTCATTAAAAAAATCACTCTTTTTATAGCAAAATTACTAGCTAATGTTTAATGTAAGTAATCTTTTTTTTACACAATTATTTTATTTTTGTTGCCTTATGAATAAGTTACAAAATATTCATAAACATATTTATATTTTCTATATTTCTTAAAAGTTTAAAATCCTTAAAAAAAATCTTTTGACTTGTTTTCTGTTTTGCTTATGAAATTATTTAAAACTGTTTATTATTTGTTTAGTTGTCAGAATCATACTGCATTAGTATTTATTATTTTTATTCAAATACATACACTGATACATTTTGTATCCAAGTATATGTTATCATATAGCCCTTATTGCAATTATTATTTTCCGAATATATCCTTATAATAGCTGATGGCCTGGAGAACTTAATGCTGAAAATTACTGTATTTGTGATTTTTTTTAAAACCTGAAGCATAGTATATTATTTATTATTACTCAAAAGTAATATAGCTAAATATATGTTTAATTGTTTGCATAAGTAAAATACAACTAAAGTTTTGTGCAGTTACTTCAATTTGAATTTTTAAAAACTTTTTCTTCTTGTTACAGTTAAGATTTACTATCATACATTATCAAAATTTGATAGTAGACAAATAAAAATTTAATTCTGTTTTGCAAAATCTGCTGTAAAATTAGTATTAGTATTAAATAGTAGTATTAAAGAGGAGTCTTATTTCTTTGGAATGCTAATCTGATCTCTAGTATTTTTATTTATTGTATATTTTTATTAGCATTTTTTTTGTGTAATTTTTTTTTAAATTTTGTTTTTTCATATTTATAATTTTGATACTGACACAAAAGTCTTTTAATAATAATAACATTACTTCTTATAATAATAATTCCCATTAAACCATAAATGAAAGGTTTTAATTAAAATAGGCTATTTTTAGGTATATGAAATTAATAGATATGAAATAACATCAAAGAGTAGTCACAAATGTAGTGTGCAAATTTATGGATGTTAATTAAATGAATAAATGTAAGAAAATGTTTTGTTTTGGAAATAATTTTACCAGGTCAAAACGCACAATCTAAGATTGCACTTGTGCCTATATGGATGTCATATCAGACTCTGCTTGTTTATTCTGATAAGTATATTTAAAATTATACTGATAAAACTGGCAATACAGGGGGCGATTCCTTAACAAATATTACTCTTTTGCTGACAATGCTTGATACCTGAATTGGTCGTTAACTAATCTTTGCTATAAATTTTTATGAGAATTTGATTAATTTGTTCTGCATACTGAAAAAAAAAGAGAGGATATTTTGTGTTGGTTTTATTTTTATGCTAGTAAATTGTACAAAAATTCTTCATATTCAACCCTCTCTTATTCTGAAAAAATGATTTCTTTTTTCTTTGAGTTTTCCAAATTACATTGAATATAGTATATAGAGCGGAATAGGGCTAGAAGAAATTTTGATACCATTTAGTCCACATGCCATTAATATCTTTGTTTCAATGAATTTTGAAATTGTAATCTGTTGCTGCAAAATTACTTTAAAAAATAAGATTTAAACTAAGAACATATAAAAAAAGCTAGTAAAAAATAATCATATATTTGATATCTTATTTATTGCTGTAAGTATTGTGTTAATTGAGACTAAATGATGTTGATATGGTAATAATATGTATTAAAATAATTGATATTGGTATATTTTAATAAGAATTGTTCTAAATTTCTTCCAACTTAAATTTTGCAATAAATAATTAACATTAATGCAATGTATTTCAACAAATGTAGTAAAAAATTCCAACCCATCAATGTTGCATTACTGATTTTGTATGAGTTGAGTAAGAAAGTATGTTGGTAACAAGTTTAGGATCTTTTCCTTGCCTTTTGTGATGAAAACAATTCTTGATGCCCTTCTTATTTAGGTTTTATTAGTATCTTTTTTAAGTGAAAAGATAAAAATATTTAAAAGAATTTAAAGAATAGAGGTTATCTGGGTAATGCACTAAACCTTTACAGACGCACAAAAGTATACATTACACAATTATTTTGCTTTTCGAACTTTGTTAGTTGAAAATTTTATTTATTAAAATATTGCAACTACTTTTCTTGATTATATTGTTTTTATATCAATTTTAAATGCTATTATGTGATATATTTTTATGTAATTTTGTACAATTTTAGTCACAGCTAGTATGAAAACTTCCTCTTGCTATATTAATAGAATGAAAATAAAATATAAGTTTTAAATAATAATATATGTGTTCCCTAGCTTTGAAAATTTGCCATTTTTTTCCTTCTTTCTGATCTACAAAGTATGGTGAAAGTACTGTAATCATTTAAATATTTGAACATTATATTTTGACGAGTCTCCATGTTTTATCCCTCCACAAATTCGATGGACATTCTTTTGGAATTATGTCCGTCTCTCTGGCTGTGAAAAAGATAACTAAAACAATATTTTGTGGTAGATATGAAACTTGTTACGCAATCTTTACACAAAATTTGCAGATTTTTATCTAATTTTAAACAAATTCATTAAGAGAAACTCTGTCTGTCCAGCTATCCGAATATAATTTGACACAATAACTACTAGACAAAGAGAGTTAAACTTAACATCTAAAATCTAGACACCTATCAAATAAGAAACCAAGTCTGTTCAGGAATTACCTTACTAGTAGTACCTTACTAGTAGTACTCAAGCAAGTAAATGCTATAATTCTAAAATGAATATAATGATTTTTAAATGTATAAAATTGAATTTACAATTTTGTGTCTACAGTTGTAGTTAGGTATCAAATTTTGATTTCAGATATTTGTCAACATTTTTGTTGACAAATATCTGAAATCACAAATTCGGTTTTCTGATAACCATTGTTAAATGATAAGAATTAATTAACGACTACACAATAGATATAGTAAAAATGTTAAATCTACGTCAAAGATCAATATTTCCTATTATTCACCAGTGTCATACAAAGAATTCACAATCTTACCCATAATTCAAAATTATATGCAAAGGATAGAAATTAAAATTTTTATTGGAGAAATGCAAGAAAGTTTTAGGAACATCTATCCTGGTTATAGAATGTTTTATACTCTATGAAAAGATTATTTTTAGCGATTGTTTTAATTAATACAAAGAATGTTTAGTATCAACATATTTCTGACTGACTGAAATATATTACGCTGACAATGTTTTTAGTGAGTGTTTTTCTTTGGTAGTTGTTAATTTTTGTATTTCTTTAAATAATAAGTATATACATCTACTGAAAAACTTTTAGAATCAATGCCTTTTAGTTAGAACTGAGTATTCTATCCTGTACACATAACCAGCAAAATGATAAAAGAAAAGAGGTATTGGATTTGTAGCGTCAGCCTTATAAGCTAAATAATATCCTTCGAGCTGAAGGGTCCCTTTTGCTCGAACGGTATATCGCTCGGCTACTGGCCCAAACGTCGCAGGTTCCTACCGCGACCTTCACTTGCTACAGATTCAATAAAAAATTATTTTATTACCTATAGTACAATTTTTTTTTTGAAAAATACAAATAAATAAAGCTACAAACCACATTTAGTGCAGGGAAAATTATCTTTATTGAAAAAAAGAACTGGATATTCATAAGAAAAAGCCATGATTATTCTGAATATTAAAGCATATGTATAGAGTTATGGTTACTTGTACTCAATGCAGTAGTGTAGTTGTCTACACAATTGAAATCAGTATACAAGTTAATTTCACTGTAGAATCCGAGCTTCTTATGCCAATAACATAAACTAATTTCTTATCATTTTTTATGTGGTAAAAATTTCACACTAATCAGATTCAATAATTGTGGTGACCTTATAAGTGGACCACCTTTTTGATTCTAGTGAATTGAATATTCCAAATTTGTAGGCATACATCCAGAACAATTTTAATGGATGTAATTTTAAACAATTTTTGGAAATCCAAATCCAAGTTTAATTTTTAAAATTTGTTTTGCTTTTTCATTTATTTATTTCACAATTATATGTATTTGGTATGTAATGTGAGCATGAACTGGAACTTTAAACATGTGGAATTTTATAAAATTCTATTAAAAATGATGTTTAGAACTGTGGGTGTGGATTTTTTTAAATTCTAAATGCATCATGGCAATTTTTATGAATTTAAATGAGGATTATCATTATCATTCAGCTAATTAACTTTGGTTTAAATCTATGTCTTCTTATATGAATAGAGACTTAGCAAATTTGATTTTGTTAGAAAATTGGCTTTGCTTTAATTTTTTTCTATTTTTATATCTCAAGTATTATTATTTAATCTTTATATAAAAGTATTCTTCCGTATAGGAATGTAATCTCACTGTGTGTTTTTCATTGTACTGTTTACTCTATATTAGAGGAGTTATGTGTATATGCAAATACTAATAGGAAGAATCTAAGTATTATTCTTGTACTTTTGCATTCTATATATCACTTACTTTTATTGTGCCATGTAGTTTTTTGTATGTATGGTTTTGTTATAGATGAGCTTCAAAACAATGTTGACATTCCTTAAAACTTTTGCTTCATGAGTTATGTTTTTTGTGTATTTTATGTTGTTCTGTGTTTTGAATGAATGTATTCTGTTTACTTCGAGATCGAAAACCTCAGTTACTATTTTTCAAAACTGTATTTTTTTACTTAATTTTTCTTGCTTTGGTGAAATGCAAGGCATTTAACTGAAAACTGTTAAGATTACACTTGTTTTTATCTGTACCTTTTTTTATATATAAAAAGTCGTTTATTCTTATTTTGGATGTTTTTTTTGTGTGTTTTTAATGACTATTTAAAAATATTTTGTCTTTATTTATATGTTATAGAAACCTAAAAATTGGAAAACAAAATGAATTAACATATTATTTTATACAATAAATCATATTGTATCCAATATACATGATTCACTGTTAGGCAAACATACCACAATGTTTTTACTGCATTGTCTTGTTACTAAATCTTTTTTCAAAATATACTTTGTTTTCTATATTTGAATTGCATACTACTAGAGTATTATGAAATACTTGCATAGATTTTTACTTAAAATTTCAAGCTTTGCTGGGAGAACTTTGATTATCAGGAAATTTACCAGGATAAGTAAGCAGAATTTTGTTTCTGCACAGATAGAGGTGGATTTCGAGAAATGTTCGACTGTTAATAATGGCCCTTAGGATAGAGATATTAGTTGCCGTGACGATTGTCGTTCAAATTACTCTAGGATACGAAATTGCTGGGTAATAAACAGATTCCCTTTTTCCTTTTGAAGTACAATAATGATGTGGAATTGAGTAACCTCCATTTTGATGACAGAACATACATACTGCATCTTGAATCTGACTGTCAGTAGTGGCCTTTAGGACTCAGACGACAGTTTCCGTGACCACTGCTCTTCAGACTACCCGAAATGCATAAGCAGGATGGGTATTCTTTCATGATTTAGTTCTATCAAGACTGGCCTAATATATTCTTTCATTAACATCTGGCTTTTTCATTTCTTTTATTTGTAATGTAGCAATAAGAACAAACTAATTTATTTGACTGCATACGTAGTGAGGATAATGTCAAAGTAATTGTGCGTTTATTTTACTTTAAAACACCAAAAATCATTGCTATATTTCGCACAATTAAATACTATAATCCAGTTCATAAATGTAAGTTGTTAACTGATGTGGTAAGCAGCATATTAAACATCTCAATGATACATCTTAATGATGCACTGATTTGACAATTCTTTTCATAATTTTTTTTTTTTTTTTTTTGGATTTACTTTTTCAACTACACCATTCATTCAATTACGCATTGACAGCTATTTTTCTATTGTCGTTATCAGATATCCAAGATTTCAGTTACTCTTGTAATCAGGGTCAGCCATCTGGGGGATGTGGTGGATGCTATGTACAGGGAGCCCGATACTGTAGGGGTCCCTATCGCCGAAAAAGGAAAGTATATTTCGAATTTGCAGAAGATGAAGTTAATAAAAAACCAGAGCAGGAATTTAGGATTTATTTTTATAACACTGTAATTGATACTGTTATTGAACATTAGAAGATAGATTTAAAAGCATACCAGATATTATTTCTGATTCCAAATTAATCAGCATAAAAACTTTAGAAAAACATGAATTAGAGAAATGTTCCAAAAACTGTGTGAAGTTTTAAAACAAAGATGTAAATGAAAACCTAGTCCAGGAAATGTGTTTGCTACTGGATTTGATTTTGAATGAAAGAGATGTAAATAACGCACAAGACATATTTCAATACATACTAAATAATAATTATAATGAGTTATTTCTAAATGTATTAACTGTGTTAAAACTTTTTTTACATTTCTTTCCAGTGACTATAACACAGAGGTTCTCAAAAGATGGGTCGCGACCCCCAGGGGTTCACGGATTGTGTCCAGGGGGGTCGCGAAATGTGGAAGAAAAGTTTAAAGAAAATTAATTTATTACTGTAGTTTTTATTTTTTTTAAAAAAAGTGCACACATAAAGCTTTTAATACACATACATGTTGGTTTTTGTGTTCTATTAGTTAGTGCGATACATAAGCTTGTTTGAAATTAACCAATTTTTTTAATGTCTGGAACGAGCTTTGTATCACACAAAACAGTGCCATTTTCCAGTGTCAAACGATTTCTTGATTTTGTTTTTAAATTCATCATTATGGAGAATCCTAGTTCACAGTTGTCAGATGAAAGAGAGTGGCATCAAAGTATTTAATGCTGTTGTGGACAGTTCTGGGTATTCCTTTTCAATACGTATCCAAAAGTTGTCGATATAAGCTTTGTTAAAAGTTACTTTAGCTGATTGATCACTTGAAATCTCTATCCGTTGATCATGATGAAGGGCACTTAGCTCAGCTTTTGTTACGGCTTGCTCACTGAACGGATTGACTACTCACACAACCCCAACTCATATCCTTAACTGGAATGTAATCTGTAAACTGTTCAATCAAAGCTATAATAAATAATATCAATAATTAATTATAATAAATCAATAAAATCATTAAGGTCTATTACGGTTTCTTATTATAAAATAATTAGAGAAAAAAATTCGTATTTATTTTACTAGTTACTTGTGTTTCTAAGAATAAAATTTACCAATTCGTGTAGTTTTTAGTTTTTGTTTAAGGGTTTAGACAGATTTAAAACTTTAGGAGGTCTCCAAAGTACTTAGTCTAAAAAAGGGGGTCGCAATGTCTAAAAGTTTGAGAACCCCTGCTATAACAAGTGCTGAGGGCTCTTTTAAATTAAAATTAACAAAGAATAGTCTTCAATTAAGCACGTGTTTTAAGTGCACTTGCTATATAAAGCATCGAAAAAGAAATTGCAGAATTTTTAAAATTTTTCTGAAGCAATTGATAGTTGATCTATAAGCAAAACCAAAATCAGAAATTAAATAAATATGCATTAACAATATATGTTCATGTACGTATATGTATATGTCTTGCTTTCTTTTTTTATACTTCACAAAAAACTAGGGCCCCAAATGGCATTTTGCACCTTAGCCCCTTCATAGAGAAGGCCGGCTCTGCTTGTAATAGACCCAAAATCTTATGACATTTTGATGAAACAGGGAGTGAACAAATGATCATTAGTCAAGGGAAACCACAAAAATATTTATTTACATGTATATGAAATTGTTTTAAAGTTATTAAGAAATAGTCAATATTTATATTTAAAGCAATTTCCATCAAAATTGAACATTTAGAACCAAAATTATAACCTGGCTTGAAGCGATTGGCTATTAACACGTGTATTTTTATTATTATAATAGCCTGACTGTTCAAAAACCTTGGCTTATTACTTGATTTTGATGGAAAGATACAAACGAATGTCTGGTTTCCTGTTGAACTTTGAAACACTAAACACCGTCGAGTCAATCGTTAAGCGCGAGTTGAATAAATTCCTCCTATAAATCAACCTTTAAATTGTATTAACTAATATTTTTTCGAAACTGGGATTTATTGAAAAAAAAAACACATTTTAAATATCATCCTAGATGTAACAATATGCTAAATTTGATAACTCCAGATCCAATGGAGCATTGCATTCTATGCTTAACGATTTTCTCATCGCGCAATTTTCTAATAGTATGCCAGCCTAAAAGTATTTGTCTTGTGAACCTGTAATATTGTTTTCCGTTTGCCCCACCACTGAAAGACAGAAATGAACAAATATTCTTAGTAAATGCTGAATGAATCCTTGGTCATCTTATCGGCCCGGCTTGTTCAATAATTTGGCGCTAAAAATAAAAGTTTTCGAAAATAAAATTTTGCACTCCGCATTAGGTGCTGAGATTTGTAGACCCTTCTTGAAAGTTCAATACCCTAGTAGCACACAAATATTGTACAATATTGATCAATATTCGCAATATTGTTTAATATAGTTAAATATTGTTTAATATCCTATAATATCGCACACTACTGTACAGTATTATGTTACAGGATGTGCTACCTGGGCACTATATAAGAGATGATACTTATATAAGTGAAAATTATTCTCTTTCTGAAGTATTTGTCAATTGCGAAACGAACTCTTTAGATGTGCAATATGAGTGTGTTATCGTTTCAATTTAGCAATTTGGAACTCGCTTGTTTTGTGAATTTTTTTTAAATACTCTTCTTTGAGTGCTTTTCGGCTGTGTTTTAGCTATCTGTGTTCATATTCGTGGAATAAAGCATCGTTTTCTATTATTCAGCGTATTGAACCTTCAATCGTGCATTCACCTTACTTTTTCCGAAAAAGCTAAAAATATTTATTACTTACGTATTAAACCGTCGATCTTTACCGCTATATTTGAAATCGTCGCCAATGAGTTGCAAAACCTCCAATAATGACAAAAAACAAACAAACCCGGCATTATTTAAAAAATTGTTCAAACCTTAACTGTCCCCATTTTGTTGGTTTCGTTGGCGTCGACGGTTTATCGCCAAATTTGAATCCATCATCAATGAGTTACTAAACCTTTGGCGTCGACGGTCTAATACGAAAGTACCAAATATTTTACCCGCTATAAAGAATTTTGTGGTTGATAGTTTTATTCAATACTGCCAAATTCGAAGGCGTCGCCAATGAGTAGCTAAACCGCCAATAGTGACAAAAACCGGCATTATTTAAAAAATTGTTCAAACTTTATCTGTCGTCCCCATTTTGTTGGTTTCGTTGACGTCGATGGTTTATCGTCAAATTTGAATCAATCGCCAATGAGTTACTAAACCGTTGGCGTCGACGGTCTAATACGCAAGTACCAAATATTTTACCCGCTATAAAGAATTTTGTGGCTGATGGTTTTATTTAACAATAAAACGGGATTCATTCGATAATGGGGTGTGAAGCTTAAACAAATTATGCCCTTCCCAAACTGCAACAATCTTTCTTTGATTTTCTTTCATGTATATTTCATAAAAAGACACATTATTAAAAGAACGACCATGAACTGCGTTCAGAGAATTTATTCCTTTTATTACCAGTTCCTGCTGTCTGTAGATGTAAGTTCCAAAGTTTTAAGGTTAGTAGAGAATTGTTTGTAACAAATTAATCACGAAGTAAAAAAGCAAAGAGTTACTTGGACGAATACATTTCTCCAACTCCCAGCTGATATGAGTCCAATAACATTTTCATACCGATACTCGGCTTACTTTTCAAAAAGAAAAAAAATGAAACTTGTACGAAATGTTTTGTCTCCTGGGAAACATTAATATTTATCATAAGACAGATGGGCAAGATACATTCGTCTGTGGACTGGAAATATTTTTTTTTCTTTTCGTGATTGAGAGAGATATTTCTCCGGTGGTTGTATAAAAGCAGCATCTATCTGCTTATTTCGAATCTTTTGAGACTGATTGAAAATGGCGATTTCTGAAAAAGTAAAAGAACTTTTTTTCTTCTGTCATATGAAATGTTAGGAATTCTTTCAATTGTAAAGAACTGCAGTCTTAACATGAAAAACTGTATGGCTTCGTATATATTAACAAAAAAGAAATGTGCATTGACATTGGTTAGAAAGTTGATCAGACTGATAAAAATTCGATTTATCTAAAAGGTTTAATGTAAATAAGATGAATTGAGCAATACAAAATGACAATATTTAACAAAAAACAACGACAAAATAATTAAGATTTACTGTTTTCATTTTTTTAAATAGTCATAATTTAATTAATATATAATTATACTTAGAATTTATTACTGATATAAAAATATTTCAGTAAATGAATAAGCATTCCTAATAATTATATTACACAAGACTTAACTACTACAAATGAACAAAATAAAATTTATATAGATCTCGTATAACATGTTCAATTTTTTTAAAGTGAGAAAATATATTGCATATTTAATTGAATATATTGAGCAATTATCGAGAGAAAATTAAGAATGAAAAAAAAATCATCATTTGAATTGAAAACACAAAATACTATGTATTTTACTAACGATATGAATTTAGAAATAAAACTATTCTTACTTGTGATTTCGAATTTCCCCAAATAAATTCGAATTGCGATGATATTAAAACATTATATAAATAAAAATTTCAACAGAATGCAAAAAAAAAAAAAATTATCCGGAAATTCGAATAAAAACTATTCTTACTTGTGACTTCGA
>JAOUZG010053459.1:11093354-11129607 GCA_026289955.1 Argiope argentata | reverse complement strand
AAAATCTACCCTACTGACTTTAAGAAACTTTTCAAAACGTTCATTTATCAAATGTATATTTTAAAAAGAAACACCGAAATTTCGTCAGTCTTGAAACGCAACAACTTCATACGGAGCAAGTTTGAGAAATTTTCTTATATCGATTCTACATCATCGATAGTTTGTTTTCTGAAAGATCGCCCACGAAATAACGGAAAAGGATATTCTGTATTGCACGTATTCTGATATTCTCTCTAGTTTCAGATAAAACGGCTGGATAGAAGGTTTTCTCTATTATTTGATTTTCTTTCTTTATGTTTGGGTAGGGAATGGTAACTGTGGCACGATACACCTGCACGAGTCTTGAGGTATTCAGAAGTTGAAGGAAAATATGTTGATGGGGTACTCGCAATCGAGTCATATGAATGATAGATGTGTTATGGCCAATTGGAAGATGGGTAGGTCTGCAATTCCGTGAGGAATTCGATATTAAAGAATTGGGAATCCTTTTTAATTCCTACTGTTAGCTCACACTCTCCCTATATATATGTATATATATCTTGTACAAATTTTCAATCGTTAATACAATACTTTTTATTCATCAAATCGAGTTAAAGTAAATTTTTTTAAAACTTGTAGTGGATGACATTTGATGTTAATACAATTTTTTCACATATCAATTAATTCATTTTTCATTAGTTAATTAAAAACTAACTTTCCCGCCAAAAATATTCATTTCTCCACCGCCAAATAAGTAACGAATTCAGTTTGTTGTTTTCGAACACTAATGAGGTTAGGCTTAACGTGTTTTCTGCCGATTATTTTAAACGATTCTGTTCATTTTCATAATGCTTTGATGCCTTTAAAATCAAACATTGTTAATGAATCGATTTTTCAGATTCCTTTTGAAGTACTTTCGAATTAAAATAATACAGAATATAGAAAGTTAGAAATTTCTTATCTCCAACTGACGTAGAAAAATCAGGCATTTTGCGTTAATACAACTGGCTTTAAATCCTCAATTAGCATTGAAAATTCAACGCTAGTAGAATTTTTTGATCAATTTTTTTATAATAACTGTAACTGTCAGGTCGATGTAGTATAGTTGATATGGTGGTGCATTCGTATCTCTTGGTTACCGAGTTCGAACACTATGTATAGAAAAGAGAATGGAAAATTGCCATGAAATTTAGTTTCTTTTTTGCCGCTTAATATTGTGACTCTGTCATATTTTTATACATATTTATATTAATTGTAATTTTCAATAAAGAGCAACTAAAATAAAATTTCTCTTTGTTAACCTAAGTAGAAATTGATTTTAAAAAAGAATTTTTTACATTACTTGTTGTTTCGATGGTGAAGATTTCTAAGATATATGTTGGATTGCTATCATCTTTAATATTTGGAGTATAAGGAATACTGGAATATTGCGTTAACTCATTTTCGCGTTTGTTTGGCTGGAAATATCATTTGAAATTAATATGATTGCGCAATATTCATTACCTATGACTTGTTGATTTGCGTTTGGAATGATTCGAGATAATGCGATATTATCCCGAAGCAATATTATACAGCATAATATTATATTCTATTTATTATCTGTAACAGAATAATTTATTTTTTATAGATGACAAAAGTAAAACAATCTTTCATGGATTTTAACATTACTTGAATCACTTGTCTTATAGTCGTTAACTTAATTATTGTCATTATTTTAATTATAATAATACCTGGTTAAAGTGTTTATGTAATCATTATTCTGCTGTTATGTTCAGCAGTCCATGGTCTCAGATCCCTCCTTCCGTTATAAAGCGAAACACGGGAACAAAAATTGTAATTACTTAATAAAAAGTAATTAAAATAAAATCTTTTCTAACTTCCTAAATTTTTAAAAATATCAAAAGTAGGGATTGATTTTAAAGAAAATTGTTTTTTATATTACTATTTGTGACCAAAGTAGATTTACAAAAAGTATTAACCACCGAATTTTGAATCCATTATTTCTATCAAATAATTCGCCATATTGGATAGATTTCTCTCACAGACAGAAAGAAACCGTTCATTATCTTTGCTAAGTGAGAGATGACAAATTTCTAACAAAAAATCAATTGCACTGTTTTCAAACAATAACTTCCGCTTCCGATGCAATCGAAAGACAAAATACGATTCCCCCTCTCCTCCCCCTCTTTTATAAACTTCGGAACAGTTTTCCAAAGTTTACATTGATGGAGAAGTTTGATTACATTGAGAAAAACATCGTTCATAGAGAAGCAAAATCAAAAATTCTGTTTATCTATTCCTATTCTAAACAATGTACCTGGTTAGCATAGTAATAAATCCGTACTCGAGATTTGAATACAGATCTTTTTCCTTTGAGGTAGAAATGTTAAACATATAGGAAAACTTTTTATTAGGATACAAAGTTATGAATAGAACTTCATTTGTCCATTAACTTTGCCTTTGTTCACAAACTTGTGGCCTTAATAATGTGTAAATTTTTGACAAACAAATTAAGAGAGTCTGGGGTAAACTATTTAGAAACGTTATACATGAGTACATTTTTATGGTAAATAAATTGGTATCAATTAGAATATAATTTTTAAACTAAAAATTACGAGCAATAGTTCGACGTTTGTTGTTTGTTTTGGCTTAATTCTTTGTCATTCTCTTTTGTTTCAAAAACAAGGCGAAAGTGTGTTTAATTTTATTATTTATGAGGCTTAATCGAGTTTCTTTTTATTACAACAATGTTCCATGACCTATAGCTTTTTATTATCATATCATAACATAATGTTTTAGGGATGAGGTTTTGGGCGTCAACAAAAATCCATAGCTGAAACATAAAAAAATTTTATTATCTGCACGAGCATCTAAAAAAAATCGGCTTTTAATAACATATTGCCATCGCATTTACAAAAGTTCTGATAAAAAAAAAAGTTAATGACTACGGCAAATAAAACCTAGAAAAATGTCGTTTTGAGAGCGTGGTTATAGGAAATGAAATAAATAGGAAATGGGATATTTTTTTAAACAATCGATGCGAGATAAAGGTTGTTTTGGATCGTTTGTCATTCTAAAGTGACTCATTAAATGAAACGATTAAAATGAATAAAACTATGATTTAACTTGCACGAGCACGTGGTGCTTGGCCGTTTAAGAAATTATGCTCTGACATGATATATTTAAATATGCATAGCAGATTTCATTTTAATCTTTATTTAATTATGCATATAATTTCAGTATAGCCATTGATAGAATGGCTATTTCTGTTATCGAAAATTTGTTCTGTTTCAAAGTCCAATAGTTGACGAGGATTCCTTTTCTCTAAGAACTCTTGTTTCCCAAGATACATTTTTGATAAAATGAGGTCTCTGATAACAGTACGATGGAGTACTAAGGATTTCGCCATTTTTGAATACTAAGATATGGAACGTCCAGGTTGTTGGTTTGAAGGGAGATGATATACGACAAAGTTATCACTATAATTGTCTACTTGTTAGCCATCTAGACAGATTTGTTGAAATTTTTTGAACAAGGAAAAACGAAAAGCCTCAAATAACACGATATGATTGATTTTGAATAGATTTTATCGTATACCTTTTCCAGTAAAATAAAAATACAGTTGTTAAAATTAAAAAAAAAATATTTTATCTGTGTGATAATAATGTGAATCTGTGGTTCTTTTAATATATTCTGCTTATATGATTCTTTAAAACATTTCAAAATTATTGATCTGCCTATGGTTATCTCTTGTTCTTTTTAGTTTTTTTTATAAAAAAATAATTAAAACGTTTAATTATTGTGGCATGTCACTATTATAATCTTAATATCTCTGTATTAAACCATATTTCATTAAATGCTTTACTACCTAGCCCTACCTAATTAAAGCAAATATTTTAATAGTTACTTGCTTGCACTGTTTACGTAGACAATTATTTAGTGTATAGCTCCGTAAAGCTAACATTAATACCCGATTCTTGGCAAAATGGAATTTTTAAATATTCATTTGAGATAACGCTGTTGAAACAAAAAGCTATTGGTATTCATTAATGAAGGTTCGAAAGAGGATAATTCAAAATTGTTGTCCCGTTAATTAATTTAAATTTTCATTTATTTTGTTTAATTTTTAAGAATCGTCATCTTAAGATTCTAACACACGTGTTTGGGATATTAAATGTATGTTGGCTTCCTTTAAGATACTTTAAAGATGGCCTTTATTTACGCCGAAGGTAATGAACTACTTTCGCCTATCACGACAATTTAATCTGTTTACAAAATTTGCTCTCCTGTTAATTGCTTATAATCCGCTTTCCAGGAAAGGACAAAGTGTACTTTTGAGATCCTGAAATATTAGAGTTTATTTACCCATTAGCAGAATGGATGAATAAATTCAAGTTTTAAATTTTTTTAAAAAGCATTAGTATTTAGCAATATAAAATATTATTTTTGCATCATTATTGCAAAATTTTTATTTATATATATAAATAAAAATAATTTGAATCGTATGATCGTTAAAGTGATATCGGAAGTTTGTGTACAGACTAGTCTTTATCTTTATCTTTACTTATAATAAAGCACGATGTGTGTGTTGGCACTGTACAGACCAGACCGTTCGACCTACAGATACCAAATTTGGTATATTTATACCTTGAGTGCCGGGAATGTGCACCTCGGAGCCCTTTTTTTGAATTTTTAATTAAAATTTTAATTAAAAAATAAGCCAAATTTTAACGTTTTTTCGTTATAACTTCTGAAAATATTACAGCACAAAATTGATTTTTGCATCACGTTAAAGCTCAAAAAATTAGCTTTTCAATGATATTAATGTTCTAACCTACGGATTAAAACTCTATTTTTAATGAATTTTTAAACATTTAATTTAATCGGGTTTTTTTCAACAATTTATTTCGCAAATAATAATAATAATAATAAATTATCTTCTCGGGGATCTCTTCTAAGAGTTCAGTTAACGAGGCACCTAACCTAGCCCCGCCAGGGGCTTATCCCCGATCTTGGGAGCTATTGACTTGAGCGTGGCAGATGAAGAACTGGCATAGATTGTTGATCTGCATAGCAGGGAGAGGGCGTGGTGAGAGGAGAAAAGCTGTATCACTATTGGCTATTGGTTATTGGTATAAAAGACTTGACGTCATGTACTAAGATCTCAATTCTTACTGGGGTTAAGCCCCTGCCGGGGCTAGGAACCCCGTTAACCACATCATCTTGTCTTGTTTTAGAATCAGCTTAGGGGCTGACCGGCTTACAGATAGCGTTGAACAGAATTAAAACTTTAGCTGTGGAGTCACTATTGCTTTTCATTTGCTTTGCGGCTTCAATTAAATTGGGGAACAATAGGAAGACTTTTTTAATTTCTTGCATGGCTTCAATCATTTCTTTAAAGTCGTCCTGGGCGGGTAGATTTATTTGCTCGGATCCAGCGGCGGTATCAGTTTTAGATTGGGTTAGATTATTAGCGAGTTTATTTGCATAAGAGACATTTTGCCTACGGAAATTTGAATTAAAGAAGTTGATCCTATTTTGATGTGGGGTTTGGATTTTGGGGAATTTGGGGCAACCTCGGTACGCGGCCGTATGTCCAATTTCCTCGCAGCTAATGCATTTAGGCATCTCTATTTTCTCTTTATGATCACAATTTCTAGTGTATAATATAAATCCATGGAAAGAGAGAGAGAAAAAAATTGTCATGAATTGCAGGTGAAAAAGCCAAAACTCGCCAAATGTAACTTTGCAGCCTTATAAAGGGGGCCTTCATTTAAAATTTTTGTTTGTTTTCGCCAAGAAAATTATCGCCAATTCTTCAACGTTAATTAATAAGTACCAAAACTGTGATTTTAGCTCATGTAGCACAATATTTCGTATTATGCGAGGATAAATTTTTATATATTTTATGGGGTTTTTTAGTACAAAGAGTTAGATCGTTCTAATTTCAGTTAAGATATTTTTTCTATTAGTTGGTTCTAAAGCTTCCAATTTAAAATTTCACTTTATTCTCTCTACAAATTTAACTTGATTATGTGCCCCATGAAATGCGATTTTCTGCTGCAAAAAAAATCATATCTCGCACTTCGAATAAAAGCTCAGTCTATTTGCAAAATATTGTTTTAGTTAATCGTTTATTTTGAAATAAGATAATTTTCAAAATAAACGAAAATTACCAGAAAATGCATTTTTTTTGCTTTGAACAATATTTTTTCCCAGTCCCTCGAATACAAATCCGTATCGTCATTTTTCAAACACAAAAATTCATCAAAATTTGCAAACAGAATTTTTCGATGTTCTTCACCAAAGTTCGTATAGGAGAAAGCAAGAAAAATGAAGCTAAATGATGTTCAACTTAGATGAGGTAGAAGACACTATCCTTGGTGATCTCATATCTATCGAAACAAAACAAGATTTATTAGTTTGTTCTTTCAAATAATGAATGAAGCTTGAACTCTACATTAGCTCAGATATTCAAATATGTTTTGGATGCTTAATCTTATTTTTATTTCTGGTTGCCTTTTCAATGAAACTCACAATTGTAGTTATTGACCAATAAGGTGATTTTTTTTAAAGATGGTGAATGTTAAAGGTTATTAGAGCACTGTAGAGTATTATAAATACAATCTTAATCTCCGTTTCAAAATTGGAGTGTTTTACTAATGCAACATATGTTTCCGATGTATATTTTACTAGTAATTAAAAATGAAGAAAAATCAACAATTTTTAACATTAATTTCGATTAAAATAATTTTAACTAATAATAATAATAAATTCTGAAACTTTTTAATATTTTTTTATTTTACTAGTTAATGTACATAACAAAAAGGCTTTCCTTTGGAACTGTTCTGACTGTTATTTCCTGAGCATGAAATTTAAGCCATGTAATTATTGAATGCTAGCAAATGATCAGAGGACTTTATGATTATATAATAACAATTAAATTGGAGTTAATATGTATCGTTGTCATAAAATAATTAGAGATAAAATAATATATATTTTTTATTTTTGTCCAATGGCAAGTGTGTCTTTTAGTTGACATTCCTTCTCACAACTTTAACCTCAACTCAAACAAATTAACGTATTGAAAACAATTTTTCACACAATTTATGTACAATAACAATCCCCTTCCCCTTTTTTTCAATTTATGTATCATTTATCTCAGTTCTGTGAAATGTTCAGGTTAACATTGAATAAAGTTTATATGTTATCTAGTTACCTAACAGTTAAAATAAAAACAATTATTGATAAACATGAATTTTTATTTCAAAAAGACTGAAATAGAATAAAAAAAAATTATATCTTAATGTCATACAAAACCTTTTTAAAAACTCATTAACATTAAAAACAATTTCCCTGTACTATGATCAAAAACCTTTAAGTTATACAGCTTTGATTATTCCTCTTTTACTTCAAACCTAATTAAAAAGGTTTATTATTAAATAGGTTTGAGTCACAAAGTAGTTTTTATCTTGTCAGAACATGATGTTTTTTTGGGAATAAAGTAGACAGAAATCGTTGGCGGCAAATAGAAAAACAAAGTAAGCGAAAAATAAAATTTTATTATCTACCCGAGCATCTCAAAAAATAAGTTTTCATAACGTTTTTCCGTCGCATTTACAAAAGCTCTGATTAAAAAATTAAGTTAATGATTACAGCAAATAAAACCTAGAAAAATGTGATTTTGAAAAAAAAACGTGATTATATGAAATGGAATAAATAGGAAATGCGATATTTTTTTAAATAATAAATGCTGGACAAAGTTTTTTGGATCGTTTGCAATACTAAAGGGACTCATTCGATGAAACGATTAAAATGAATAAAAATACAATTTAACTCGCACGAGGACGCGGTGCTTGGCAGTTCAAGAAATGATGTCCTGACATGATACATTGAAATATGCATTGCAGATTTCATTCTAGTCTTTTTTTTAGACTCGGTTATTACACAATTTATTCGCTTGAAGTGTCATAAGACCTTTTGAAATAATATTATTTAATTTCAGTATTACGTAAGCTTGATATTCTACCAAATGGAATGCTGAAAAGAGATTTTGATTTGATCCTTAAACTTAAATTGAAGAATTCACACTTAATTTCTAACTATATAAAACAATCTTGTAATAAATATAGAAATTTGATCCATTACTAAAAAAACTATAAAAACTTCGATATCTCAAATTTGAAAATCATATAAAACAAGTATTCTTGTTACAGAAGAGAAAAATCGACTAAAAAGGAAGTTGTAGATCAAAACATTCTTCCCTAGAGACCTCCTTTCAAGATCAATTCTGAACTTGACATTGAGAAAAGTTTCGGAAGGAGAGGAACTCCGAGCTGCTTCCACCGGATCTCTTTCTCTAAAGCGTTAATATAAAACATTTTTCAATTTCGGCCATGTTCGTTGGGATAAAAAAAAAAGGAAGAGAACAGCTGTCTAAAGTTCTCTCAGTACGTAAGAACTTTCCTGAGAAGAAGTTTATCTATAGAGGAGAGACGGGAAATGCGAATAGAAAAGCACATTTTTATTTTTATCTTAGATTTACAAGGTGTGGTTTGTATTAGAAGCATTCTGGGGAATGTTTTATTTTTCTTTGGAATGTGAGATTTGCTAAATTTTACTCCGCGTCATAATACGAAATAAAGAAATATTTCTGCTGAGAGTTTTAAGGTAATTCTTTTCTTAAGAGGAGAAACAAGTTAAAATAAATTCGAAGGAAACTTATATATCCGACAGAAGATTTGTTCACTTGTTCTTTTCTTCAATTTTCATGCAAAAATAGAAGACCATCGCCTCAAATTTTCTTGGTACTAAAATAGATATTGTAACAGTTACATAATTCTGCTCTTTTGAATACAAGATGGCGACGCGTGATTAAGTACATATCCCATAGTTCCTTGGGGTTGTGAGTAGAGGAGATGATGAAACTGTTTTGTTAAGCTGAGGGCGAAAATATCTTGTCTTGTCGTGATTTTGTTTTGTATTTGATTGTGGTGATTAAAACCATGTTCCATGAAAACATGACTAATGTTGCTTCCTGCACGGACCCTAATAATCTACATTCCACCGCAATATTAAAATTATTTAATTGAAAACTAGGTCGAACTTTAAATATTTTTATACGGTTTTTGATAGATTAATTTAATTATATTAATATCCTGTTTTCAAGTGACATTAGTGTTAGATTGACTTCGTATTATGAACATCCAGTATATAAGAACAGTACTTGCATTTCAGCTTTATCTGCCTTATATCAATGGATTGGTCTTTGATAATTATTCCGTTTGAAATTGGATATTTGGATTTGGAAAGGAAATTGGATATTTTAATCCAGACAAAAATCTGAAGTATTTGATTTAAAATATAGTAATTCAAAATTGAAAAATATCAGTTTAAAATAAAGATTAAAAGGAAGTCTGCTATGCATATTTCAGTGTATCATGTCAGAGCATCATTTCTTGAACGGCCAAGCACCACGTGCTCGTGCGAGTTCAATTATATTTTTATTCATTTCAAATGTTTCATTGAATGAGTCACTTTAGCATTGCAAACGATCGTAAAAAACTTTCTCACATTGATTTTTTTTTAAAATATCACATTTTCTATTTATTTCATTTCGTATAATCACGTGATCAAAATGACATTTTTGTAGGTTTTATTTTCTCTAGTTATTAATTTATTCATTTTAATCCGAGCTTTTGTAAATGCAATGGCAACGTGTTATTAAAAGTTGATTTTTTGAGATGCTTGTACAGACAATGAAATTTTCATTTTTTGCCTACGGATTTTTGTTGACACCACAAACCTCATTTCCCAAAATAACATGTTCTGACATGATAATAACGGGTAAATAAGTGAAAAATATTTTCAAGTTTCTTTTAAAAAGTTTTATCATCCTGATTATATTTAGTAATTTATATTATTTTTCATTATTTTAAAAAGGATATATACATGCAAGGATTTCATGTCTGGATATGAATGCAATGAACAAAAGAAAACTAAATCAAGCGATGGCGAAAGTATTTATTTGGATGCGAAATGATATGTTATTTTTTTTTAACTTCAGAAATGAGTAGATATTTATTTATTTTTATTTATTTCTAAATGTTGTATGAGCCAAACTTATAAAGAACCAGAGTATTTTTCATTTAAATAACCTTTTCACCAGAAATGAGGTAATAACGAATAAATGTATAACCTTTCGTGTTTTATGCCTTTATTAGAAGGCTAAGGGTTAATTATTGCATTAGGTAAATTAAGTAAAACCAGATTATGGTCGTAGGTGCATGTTTTCCATTTAATTTGGAAATAAAAAGAGCAAGATCACTTATCTCTTAATTATATTAAGGAATGGACACGGATAATGCTTCTACAAAATAATTTATTACTGCCTTAATTTATTAATTTTTTTCTTTATCTGTAGTGGGAAAAAATGTTCACTTTCTCGCTTATTTTTCCTTAAATGAATATTTTTCTTTTTCAAAACTTTCTTCACCCCCTTTTATTCTACATTATATTTTCAATTCCTACTATTAACTCAAACTCTGCGTGTATATATATATATAATATGTGTGTGTGTGTGTTCAAAATTTTCAATCGTCAATAAATTATTTTTTACTAAGCCACTCAAGTTCAAGTAAATTTTTTAAAACTGGTAGTGGATGACATTTGAAGTTAACACAGTTTTTTGGAATATTAATTTTTTATTAATTAATTAAAAAAATCTCTCTCCTTTACAGAAGTTTTTTTATAGTAGCTTTAATTGTTAAGTCGAGATAGCTTGGTTGGTAGGGCGTTGGATTGACATCCCTTCTGCTGCGAGTTCGAACCTGGTCACAAAGTTCTCCACGTCCAGAGTTATACCACAGGGGGTAGTGATTATTATGCGGGTGCTCAGGGGTCCATACCCTCAGAAACTACTGCACACCTCCTTCAATTGTAAAGTGGAATACAAGAACAACAATTGTATTTATTTAATAAAAAGTAATTAAAATAAAATTTTTCCTAATATCCAAAGTAGGAATTGATTTTAATTTTTCTTTTAATATTACTTGTACAAGATTAATTTCACTGCAGTTTTGTGTGCATATATTTGAAAACTATTTCGGATTATGCATGAATATTTATTTTGATCTGTTCTATACTTTCTCATCTATATTTTCCCTAAAATATTCCCTAAAATACAGAGTTTTACCAGCATCATTATCTCTTTCTTCTTCATTGTTCAATAATTGCAGGGAAAGGGGGAAAGTACTGCGAACTGCATAGGTGGTAGCAATTACGCGTTCGAGTGAGTGTAAATTTTGGGGAAATATTCCACCTGCTCTTGTTAATGTAGATCATTTTCACCTGCGCTTCTGTTGGCAGAAACATGAAATGAACTATGTTCTTGTTAAAGATACACAGTGGTTAATTTGGTTCACCTCGTGCTTTAATTACGATGCTATTTTTAGATAAAGTTGCCTAAATTTCTCGTGTTATTGGGTTGATAGAATCAACATTAAATAATTAAATAATATGCGGTAAAATGTAATAATAAAAAATTAATAGTTCAATAAGAATAAAATGTTGATAATTTTAATTTATTTAATAAATGATTAATGGTTAGGGGATTTTATTTATTTTTTCCACTTCTATCATAATTAAAAAAATATTCTGCTAATATTCTGAATATTCTGAAATATTCTGCTAAAATGTAAAATTACTTGCATAATTTGGTTAAAGTACAACATTTGTTTGTAGCAAAGCATATTGCTAAGAATTTTCTTTAAATTAGATGTAAATATTATAAATATTTCTAAATTGTTGTTAAAATTTTTGTAAGATATTTAATTTATTAAAATTAATTCTAATGGAATCGCGAGTCAGTGAGAAAAAACCATTCTAAGGAATTAACAACAGATGATCGCCATATTTGACCAATTTGGCGATATAGGTGCTTTAGAGACATAATGAGGTCACTAACGGTTTTTACTACACTCTAAAATGTGCAGTAGAAGCTAAGAAAAAAAAGACAAGTGGACATTTATTAAAAATCATTTGTTTTTTTTTTTACAAGTGAATCAATTTAGTTGCTACTTACATTATGATTTTTTTTTCTAATGAAAGAAACTACTTCATCTTTAGAAAGAAATTCAAATTATGTTTGTTGTACTTAATTATTACTAAGATTTTATTCTTTTCACCTTATCTTCATTTTTTCCCAAAACATTTGGAGGATATAATTCTAATATGTTGCATTTAAAATAAGAATACTGTTACAAGCGAGCGGAACGCACGCCAAAGGTGAAAACGTTGGCGGCGCTACACAGGATGCTCCGCGCCAGCCGGGTTGACTTGGCGGGAAGAATGTTCTGGTAACCCCGAGTCAATTCTGGTTGAACCGCGTTTTCTCCCGGCGCTTTCTCCTGGGTATATAAGAGACGGGCTGCCGCTTTTCGGGGTGAATCTCTCAAAGAGAAGCGTTTCGCTTTACTCACGGAGTTACGCTTGTTATTAGTGAGCTGTGTTTGCGTTTGCTGTTAACTCTGTGTTATTGAGCTCGCTGTGCTTTACTGTTGCTGTGCTATACTATAGCTGTTTTGCAAACTGTGTTTATTGTGCGTAAGACTTGCATATACGCTGTAAGTGACTGATTATTGCAGAATTGTGTTTTCTGAAGTCTTACCTTTTCAAGTCATCCTGTATATACCTGTAAATAAATTTGTTTGTGCTGTCCTCAAGTAAAGTCCATTCAATCCGAACCCGCTAAGCATAAAAACGTAACAATACTTTATATTTTTAAGTTCTTATGAATTTCATAAAATGTTATTAACTTTATGCAAATAGTAAGAAATGATGAGTCAATAAACAATATTTTGCAATAAAAATTTATTTCCGTATTTTAAACGGAATTTCTTGTATACATATTGTAACTCAGGGGGGATCTAAAACTTCGAAATTCTTCAAAATATTACGATTGAATTTTTTGAAGGCAACGTCTATTATAATATTGGAAAAATACTTTCTAAATATTGAAACAAGAAAAAAAATTTAACGCAATATTGCATTGTTTTTAAATTGAAATTTTTTATGTATTATTATCTATTGCTAACAATCATGCAAGCTACTTGAAATACTTAGTTCTGTCAAATTTAAACAGGCGTTACACAATAAAATTCCTTAATTCATTTGTTTCAACATCTCATTGAAATAGATATACGAATTTTGAAATACATCGTGAACAAAGATGAATTTTCACAATTGAAAATTTAAATAACATATAAATCAGCCTTGAAATAAAAATTTAAAAGCAGTAGATTAATAATTTCTTTTCAGAAAAACTAACATTAAAGAATGATAATGACATTGGCTGAAAGCAGAAATTATGAGTACTTAAATATTAGACCGTCGATCTTTATCACCAAATTTGAAGGCGTCGAAAATGAGTTGCTAAACAGCTAATAAGAGCAAAAAACCACCGCCATTATTTAAAAAAATGGTTCAAACATTGTCGTCTACCATTTTATTCGTTTTGTTAGCGTCGATGGTTTATCATCAAACTTAAATCCATCGCAATGAGTTACTAAACCGTTTCATCGACGGTCTAATACGTAAGCAGTAAATTATGCATTAAGTCAATGCATTTATAAATGTATACATGAAATTAAACTTTATCAATATTTCGTTTTTTCAGATGAAATTTTTTATTATATTACTATGAATATATAATTTTCGTTTGAAGGAATGTAAAAAATAGAAAATATTGGATTCATGCAGATTTCCCTAAAAACTGTATTAATTACAGTATTGAATATTTAAAAGCAGTAATTTCGAAGACATTCATAGTTCAATAAGGTTTGACGAAATTGTTATAGTTTAAAATTGTTGTTAGTTTTGAACATTTAAAATTTAGGTAATAAATGGAGAATCTTTCTGCTACACAACACAAAGAAAAGAAATTAAGAAACTATAGAATCTTTCATCTGAAATTAGATAAAAGCCTTCTTTTAACAGTTGAGAGTAATCAAATAAAAAAAAAGCAATAAAAGAGCTGAGATAATCGAATTTTATTGTAGATCAAAATCTTCTCTTAAAACTATTCCTTCAAAATAATTTTTCGAATTGACGTTGAGAAAGATATCAGAAGAAAATTAATTCCAAATCTTTTTGTCCAGATTCCGTTTATTAGAGCGTTCAGATAATACACTTTTTTCGAGTACATGCCAGCAAATTCAGATAAATAAAAATAGGAAGAACAGCTGCCCAACGTTTTTTCGGCAGGTGAAAAACTTTTTCATAAAAACTTTGTCCATATAACGGGAACGGGAAATGTGAACGGAATGGTATATATTTTTTGCCACCTTTGTGAGAAATGGCGAGACATATGTCAAACATTTCAAAGCATAACATAAAAATTTCTTAGGAATCTGAGATGAGTTAAATATACTATTTATCACGATTCTAAACCAAACAGTTCTTTACAAAAAGAATTTCTCATTAGTTATTTCTCAAAAGAAAAAAATTTGTTAAAACAAAATAGTATCACATTTCTATTTCGTTTATAGATTTTTTTTTAAGATAAGGATTCATTTGTTGTTAGCTTTTGAAGCTTCACAATGCAAATAACGAAGAAAAAAATTGTTTGAAATTTATTGTAGATTTTTTTTGGTGATAATTATTTGTTTTATATTATGAGTTGAATCAATAAAAAATGCTTATATGTTTTTTTTATAATCATTACTTTTTTTATTGTTCATAGTAAACAAATTGTACTTATTTGACAGAGAGAATCTTATCATGTGAGAACATGATGTTTTGTTTGAAGATTTTGATGTCTCCGAAATTTACGGACAAAAGATATTTTTACATGCTTTTGCTAGTATTGTATTTTTATTATACTATATGATTCTTTGAAAGCAGATGCTTTTTCAAAAAGTTTTCGAAGAACTATGAAATCGTAGCTAATATTTCATCTCACAATCGGTCGAACTCCAAAGCTTTGTTTGCCAGCTGGAAAATATTTAAATGAAAGTTTAAAAAAGTTATATATATATATATTTGAGAGAAAGAGAGAGTAAAATCCTATAGAGACGCTTCGTCATTGTTTCCAACTAGACAATGACTTAATTTTTTTCAGATAATGAGTTTAAAAATAATAATGTTCCCACATGATAACTTGAAATTTACGATCGAAGATTTCATTTTATTTTAAATTCCTCTTATCATGAAATTTTAACTAGACAAATATTTTAAGCTAGTCATAATTGCATTGACTGCTTAAAACATGTTTTACTCATGGGAGACGTGTAAAATATATTATAAAACTCAGATTAACTCTCGATTCTTCTCAAAATGAAATTTTTAAAGGCTTATTTAAGATTATGTAAATGTTGGCTGCTTAAATAAAAATGAGAGCATATTCCATTATACATTTTGGAAAAATTAAATTATTATTTTAGTATTTAATTTTTAAATTTTTCGTATTCTCGTTTAATTTAGAATAATCATAATATTATCTTATGGTTTTAAAATGCGTGTAACAAGACATTAAATGTACGTTGGTCTCTTTAAGATACTTTAATGATGGCATTTATTTATGCCGAAGGTAATGAACTTTTCTGGCCGATCGAGAGAGTTTAATCTGTTTACAAAGTTTGCTCTCCTGTTAATTGCTTGTAATCCTCCTTCCAGGAAAGGACAAAGGACACTCTTAAAGATTAGAAAATATTAGCAGAGTGAGCGAATAAATTCAATAAGTTTTAAATTTTATCAAAATATTAGCATTTAGCAATAAAAATATTAATTGTTTTTTTTGAATAAATCAATCAAAGTAACTAGAGTTGCAGGATTATTAAGATGATTTCGGATGTAATAATCCGAATGTCTTCTGTATAGGAATCCCATATAACATTAATTCATGAATACGCAGAAATATTTTTTAGATCAATATTCAGCGATAACTGACTATTCAATACTAAAATTTCAACATTTTTTAAATACATTTTTCCGGTATGTTTTTATACAAAGAGCCAGGTTCTATCAATTTCATTTGGAATGTTTTTCATTTTCTATTATTTACTCATACTCTCCCTATATATGTATATCGTGTTCAAATTTTCAATCGTTAATAAAATATTTTCTAATCATGCAACTAAGTACAAGTCAAATTTTTTAAAACTTGTAGTAGAGGACATTTCAAGTTAATACAGTTTTTTCGAATATTATAAGAAAGTCGTCACCTTGTCTCCTGTTGGAAGAGACTCATGATCGAACAATGATACTCCTAGCCAGCGGTGAGGCTATTCATCGTTTGTTGCCCATTGTGTTTCTCCGTTTTAGTGACATCCTTTGAACATGAGAAAGACAAATAATGGAACACACATGTTTTCGGCCCATTAAATCAATAAACCGTGTCGAAATACCAGATGGGACTATTTCTTCTATGGGCCACCCCAGCTGGGATAATATTCCAATAATGAACAGCATATGCTCTTTACGACCCATTGAAGAAATTAGTGCTTTCTTGAACCCATTGAAGAAAGATTGCAGATGCGAACAGTGGGTATTGTGAAGGTTCTGATAAGGGGTGGAGGTTTCATAAATCTTCCCACGACATGATGGCACGCCAGTGGGAGTATTTCTAAAGAATGATTGGGCAATCGGCATCTTCAGGGCGTCAATATCAGTCTGAGAGGTGGAGCTTCGCTACTGTTAAAATGGACCATCGAGAAGCTGAGCGAGAGGAGGAGGCAAGCTGATCCGGTGGACGAGACAAGCTGATCGGAGGATATAGGACCAGCTGATCTGGCTAGAGAGTGGACGAGAGCGGATACGACAACGAGACGAGCTGTGAGCAGTGCTGAAGTTGAAGAGATACCACGTGATCTCGAGTTAGTTGGAAAGATCTACCGGAAGTAATCCGTTGATCTCCTGAGCTACAGGCAGTAGCCGAATACGCTGAGAGCCGGTGAATCCCCGGCTTAGTTGCCGAACGAACAATCCAGTTGTAAATATTTTCCAGTATCTAACCTAGAGGACGTGTTTTTGTTTTTATTTATTGTATTATTGTATAAAGCTGTAAATAAACCCTTTGTGTATAACACGCTACCATTTTATTTGATCGACCAGGATCAAGTCATTACATTTTCAAGTCATCATTAATTTTTTATTGATTAATTAAAAGCAAACTTTCTCGCCTTTATAGTAGTGGCTGTAATTGTTAAGCCTGGTCGGTAAGGCGTTGGATTCGCATCCCTTGTAGAGCGAGTTACAAAATTTCCAACCTCGTAGAGCACCAAATGTTTGTATATCAAAATTAGCTCACACAACTAACCTAAAAACAATTTATTTACAGTATGTACCTGAAATCAAACAAAACAGCAATCAAATTATTCAAATTACTCTGGCCGAAACCAAAGCATGTCAAGAACAAACTACGCAACACCAATTGGGGCAACCAAATGCGTGAATTTTCTACGCCAGTTGGGGTAATACGGATTAGAAATTTATTTTCTTTATTATGTTTCATTTTATTACTTTTTCGTTTTCCGGATGCAAGCAAAAAATCACCAAACAATGTGGAATTCCGACAAATGATATTTTTTGCTTGCGCACGGATAACGGAAAAATACATTTAATTCAAAAGTAATTCTGAATGAATCCAAGAGATCGAATAATAAACAATGTTTAATTTTAAATGCATCAAATACTAAGAAAATAGACAGAATCGTTTGAAATAACCGGTCGAAAACATGTTAAGCCTTACTCATTTGGTGGTGGGGAAATGAAAATTTTTGTCGAGAAAATTAGTTTTTAACTAATAACAAATTAACAACTTAGTTAACACAAATAAATAGTAGCCGATATTCTATTCTAGACTATAATCTATCTCTGTGATAAATTTAATTCGCTTTCGTTCAGCCGTTCTACCGTGATTGACTTACACCATCCATCCAAATATTCACATTTATAATAGTAGTATAGATTACAATATGAAAATTCGAATTAATAAGTACCATTTTAATAAAAAAATTAGAAACAAAATTGTTCTAAAATGTTAAACCATTATGAAATAACGAGGGCTATGTCTTAAATGACATTTCTTCACAGAATCTTAACTACAGGTCAGACAACCGTAACCGTAATGTCAAACTTACCGTATTGAAACATTTTTCCGCTCTATACTTTAAAAAGAGGGAAAATAGTAATATTAAAGATTTATATAATTCTTAATGTATAAGTAAATACATATTACAAATTATAAACATAAAACTATCTATTCAATATTTTACGATCTTATATATTATATAATCGGAATATGTAACAACAATGTCTTAAAACAATGATAAATTAAAAATTTATAAGATTTGTAATTATAATTTATTATTGACATTTCAGGATTTTTCTTTTCTAGTGAACTTGTGAGAACATTTTAAGTGGAAAAATTGAATAATATCTTATTGGGAGGGATATCATATTTTAGTTATTTATAATGTAAGCTGGATATTATATCATTCGAAAAATTCAAAATGTAATCATCATCAAAAAATTTCTACTTATCTAAGCCTAATTTAAAGAATTCTTAAATTTAACTTAATATTGTTAATTAAATATTATCATATAAGAACATGATGTTGTTTTTGGGATTAGGGTTTTAGTGTCAGCAAAATTCTGTAGGCGAAAAAATTATCTGCACGAGCATCTCAAAAATCGGCATTTAAGATCGCTTTGTAATCGCATTTGTAAAAGCTCTGACTAAAAAAAAATAATTAATGACTACAGCAAATAAAACGCAGAAAAATGTTATTTTGAGCACGTGATTATATGAAATGAAATAAACAGGAAATGCGATATTTTTTTTGCACAATAAATGCGAGACAAAGTTTTTTGGATCGTTTGCCATACTAAAGTGACTCATTCGACGAAACGATTAAAATAAATAAATATATAATTTAACTCGCACGATCACGTGGTGCCTCATCGTTCAAGAAATGATGTTCTGACATGATACATTGAAATATTCATAGCAGATTTCATTTTAATCTTTTTAAAAATTAAATTTTATTATTTTATTTCTTATTTTAATAAAATATATAGTTTTAATATTTTTAACTAATAAATACAGACATTTCATCCCTTATTTTTAAAAATATGAAATTTCCTTATCTTTTATTTGAAAATCAGATAAAGCAAGCAGTCTTGTTATACATAGAATAGAAAAATCGAATGAAAAATGAAGTGGTAGATCAAAATCCTCTTCCCTAGAGACCTCCTTTCAAGATCAATTCTGAACTTGACATTGAGAAAAGTTTCAGAAGAAGAGGAAGGAGCTCCGAGCTTCTTCCACCGGATTCCTCTTTCTAAAGCGCTAATACAAAACATTTTTCAATTTCGGCCATGTTCATTGGGGAAAAAAAAAATGCGAGAGAACAGCTGTCTAAAGTTCTCTCAGCACGTGAGAACTTTTTCTTCGGAAGAAGTTTATCTATAGAAGGGAGACGGGAAATGCGAATAGAAAAAGCACACTTTTATTTTTATCTAGGATTATAAGGCGTGGTTTGTATTAGAAGCATTCGGGGGAATGTTTTATTTCTCTTTAGAATAACAGATTCGGCGAATTTATTCGTATACAAAAAACCGAATAAATATTTCTGCAGAAAGTTTTTGGGTAATTCTTTCTTGATGGGTCAAATATGTTGAAAGAAAATAAATAAATGGGAAAGGCCACTCACATTTTTGTTTTTGCATTTGTTTCCCAGTAGACTGTTTTTTCCTTCAGTTTTCATAGGAAAATAGACCATTTTCTGAAATATATGCTGTATTTAAATAATTTAACTGAAAATTTTAACACGGTTTTGAAAGTTTAGTTATATTTATGTTCAATTTCCAAGTGACATACAATGTTTAGATGAACTTCGTAAATTGCAACATTTGTCAAGTGTCTTAGGTGGTGCTTGAGCTGGCAGCCGCATTTCCAGACTTGCACACCTTACCTATTTGTTGGGTTTTAAAAATAGCGTTTGAAATTGTGTAATGAAATTAGATATTATTTTAATCGTAGCTGAAATCAGAAACGTGCGATTCAAAATATGGAAATTTAAAAATATAGAATATCAGTTTAAAATAACAGATAAATAAATGAGAAGTAACAACGTTTATTTTTAAAGTCTTATCTTTATGATTCAATTCAGTGATCTATATAATTTACAACTCATTATTAAAAAATATATATACAAGAAATGAATTTTTCTTCATATGAATTGAATGAACAAAAGAAAGGGGAAAGTAATATTAGAGATGGATATATTTATTTTTTGTGCAATGATAATTTTTATTTAATTTTCTGAATTGAAAATATATTTATTTTTAATTTATTATTCCAAATTGTTGTCTGAGTCAAATTGTATCCTTCTTTCTCTTATTTTTCCTTTCTTTATTTATATACATGTCATCACAAATGAATGGCTAAGGAATAAATGGGTGGCTGAGGGTTAATTATTGCGTAGGTAAACTAAAGGATAACCATTAATGTTTAATTGTGCATTTTTATCATGTCTGAACATGTCCTTTTTGGGATGAGAATTTTGGCGTCAACAATAATCCGTAAACGAAACGTAATCAACAAAAATCCGTAGGCGAAAAATAAAAATGTTAATATCTACACGATCATCTCAAAAAATCAGCTTCTAATAACGCGTTGCCATCGCCTTTACAAAAACTCTGATTAAAAAAAAAGTTCATGACTATAGCAAATAAAACCTAGAAATATGTCATTTTGATCACGAGATTATATGAAATAAATAGACAGGAAATGGGATATTTTTTGTAAACAATCGATGCGAGACAAAGTTTATTTTTTTGGATCGTTTGCAATACTAAAGTGACTCATTCAATGAAACCATTAAAATGAATAAAAAATATAATTTAACTTGCACGAACCCTCACTAAGCACATAGTGTTTCAATGAGGATTCAATGGGATGATGTTTTTGGCTTCTACAAAAAGGCGTGGTCAAGAAATTGAAATTTCCTAAAAATAGGCCTTAAAAGACTAAAAAATATTGATAAATGGTTGCAATTTCGAAATAAAGACCTTTTTAATCTCTAATTTTCCACTTTTTGTTGTGATAATTTTTTTCAGCTTTTTTTTACTTTATGACAGCTTTCATAAAACGTGAATAAAATTCTTTTTATAAAATAGTTTAAATTGTTTGATTTATCAATACGTTTGCAAAATCTACCATTTTTTTTTTGGTTGAGATGCTTTCTTCAAACATTAATAAAATTCTTTTTAAAAGTAGATTAGGTTGTTTAATAATTAAAACGTTTTCAATGATTGGTCGTTCAAAAAATTATGATCTGACATGTTATATTAAAAAATGCATAGGAGATTTCATTTTTATCTTTTATTTAGTTGCTCAAAGGAAGAAAATTAGGAAAACTTTGAATCTTCCACCTTAAGAATGCATATTTTATCTAATTGGGCATAATCGAATAGAAAAACAATTAAAGAACTAGGATTTTGTTATAGATCAAAATATTCGCTCCTAGATCTACTATTTCAACACCAATTTTGAATTGACGTAGAGAAAGATATCAAAAGAAACAGAATTCCAAATCTTTTTGGCCAGATTCCGTTTACTTAAGTGCTTATTTAATACATTTTTTTCAGTATTGGCCCGCGTATACTGATAAACAACAGTTGTTCAAAGTTTTTTCGGCAGGTGAGAGTTCATTTTTTAAAATAAAAGCTTTGCCCACATAAGAAAAACGTGAAATGTGAATGGATTGCATTTTTTTTTTTTGCCGCTTGCGAGACATGGCGTGGCAGGTATCAAACATTCCAAAGCGTAGTTTGTATTCTGTTGGAATCTGAGGCGCTAAACATGCCCCGAGTCACGGTTCTTACCTTCAAGTAAATATTTGTGCAGAGAAATTTTCTGTAGATATTCCTTAAAAGATGAAATTTGTTGAAAAAAATAAATACCAAAACTCTACCCCATTTTTTATTTCTTTATTAGATTTTTTTTTAAGATGGAGATTCATTCATTTTTGTTTTGGAAGCTTCATGCATATATTGAAGAAAAAAGATTTTCAAATTTATTATGAACTAGCCGCCTTTGGCGACCAGTCGGTTCGCCAGTATTAATGCTCGCTAAAATTTTCACATAATATTTTATGTAGCTGTGTTCCATAACAGGTTTTTCACCAAAATATTTTTAAACCAAAAAAATTTTGATAATCATATAATTCATTTATAGTATTATTTTCCTCAGATGTTCTGTTCATTGTGTAACTCATCTTTCTCTTTCTATCCGATCAATGATTGTCCCGGAATTGATATTTTACTTAAATGGTGGAGGGAAAGGTCTAAAATTCTACGTTTTAATACAATAATGAGATTCAAATTTTCATAAATGTAAATACACTAACTAAATAAAGACACAATTGGTTTTCAAGAGATGCAAAAGCTTAAAAACAGCTTGGAAAATGCCGCGCAAAGAGAAAATAATGGTGACACACACACACTCCTTTTCTTTTTCTTCATTACTTTTCTTTCTGCAAACCCTTTTCCCCTATGTTATTCTTTTTTTCTTCCCTGCCCAGATTTTATTTCGAGCAGGCATGGATTAAATATTCACACAGACCAATAATAAAAGCAACTATTTTCTTTCTTTTTTAAACATCCCGTTATCTATGAATGAAAAGCAACTGAATTCGCGTATTTCTTTCTAAACAAATCATAATTTACTTCCTGCTATCTTGCTCAATTGGTGTGGGGGGAAGGAAATAAAGTTTTTTTTTGGGGGGGAAAGTAAGAAAAGTGTCGTTTTAACAATTTTCCTCGCAGTTTTTTTCATTTTTTCTCTCCATAAGAACCAGCCTCGTGTCTTAACGAAAATATTTTTTAAAAAATTAGCCAAATCGGTTGAGCCGTTCTCTAGTTTTGCGCTTAGCAACGCATTTCGAGTTGCATTTTTATTAACCAGCGGGTGACCGAGCTCCGCTCGGAGAAAACAAGTATCGAAGCTAACTCGAATATTTAAATTTTCAATTGTGATTTATCAAAACAATACATGCCATAAGAAAATTTGTGAAACCATTGTTGACAGTGATTTGAAATCGAAATTAGTTCCTTAAATGCTTTTTTGGAAATCTGAATATTTGGAAATTGGAATTTTGAACGAATCAAAAAGAACGAATCTTTTTAGTTAACGAACGAGCGCTAAATTCAAAATTTCATTAACAAATTTCCCTTAATAAAAAGCAGTGGAATTAGAATCGTACTTTTTTAAAAGAAAATTTAGTAAAAATATCAAAGTTGTCCTTATTTTTTTCTGATGAATGTTGAAATGTCGGAAATGTGGGGCGATTTTCGACTTGGCAACCATTCCTCGTATTATAGTATAAGATAAAATTAAAACTTAAGCTCCAAGCATGCGTTACGAGTAAAAGGGGAAAAATTATCTTATTAATATGTTGCCATCAGATTGACAAAAACTCAAATTTAAAAAAATAAATTATTATTGCGTATTAAACATATAAAAATGCAATTTTCATCACGTGTCTGCATGAAATGAAAAAAAATATATATATGAATATTGATATAGATGGCATATTGGCTATAGATGGCAGCACGTTACCACTTGAAAATTTAAGTAGCCATTATGGCGAACTAATAAAGTTTGAAAATATCCTATCTGTAACTCCGAGCTGCTCAACCGTAGCGCTTCAAACCCGGCGCCAATCGATTCCTCGTGGCCAAAACCCCCAGACCCCCAAGTGTATCGGAGTTTATTAATTCTGGGGCGATTTTCGACTTGACAACCATTCCTCGTATTATAGTATAAGATATAGGGACAGTGTTAGCAGACTAGGAATTGAATCAACTTATTCATTTGAGTATTTATTGTTCATTTAGGTGGATAGGAAGCAATAAGATCCATTATTTATTGTAGTTTGAAAGTATTCAAAAGGAGTAAACAACAAAGGTCATTTTTCAATGAAAATCCTATGTTAGCTGTCTGATTCCCATATCCCAGTTCCAAGATTTTATCTTTGCTATTGAATATGCAGAATTTGACAAACCTATAACTTTACAACTTGTTCATTTATAAGCTTTTTTTCTTAAAAGAAACTCTATAAATATATTACTCCTTGTACGCAATAACCCAAGATTGTATAAATTCGTGGAGCTTCTCGCGTTTGTGCTATATTTTTGACCTTTTTCATTATTACAGGATTCCTACGAAATAATGGAAAATAATATTCTGCAGTTGAAATACTCGGATGCTCTCTTGCGATTACTATGAACCTCATAGGAAGGACACCCTTTATATTTGTTTGGGGAATGGCAACATGGGTATGCTATACCTGCATGAATCAAAGTATTCAGGAGTCGGCAGAAAATTCGCCAATGGCCCACTTGCATTCCTACAGTATGAATCATAGATGCATGATGATCTCTTTATTGAAGAATTCCAATGGGAAATGGGATTAGAGTTCCATTCCGAGAAAGGTTCGATGCAGATACTTTTAATAATCGAGAAACTATCTGTTTCGTAGAAGACGAACAGAAGAAAATATAAGATTGAGTTTCTGTAAACTTGACCGCTTGAGATGAATTGAATATTGGAATAATTTTGGGGCACCTGTCTATTTTCACTTCATTTGACTTGAAGTCATATTCAAATAAATAACAACAGTTGAGTAAATTTATACACACGTAATACACGTTATATGAAACGGGTTCTTTTAATTTTGGAAAAGCACTGGGGATTTTAAAATACTCAATAGGATTGTAACGTCGCCTTTATAAGCCAGATAACAACTACGATATTGAAGTCGACTTTTGTATTATGGTCATATTACTCGGCTACAGGTCCTTGCGTGGCGGGTTCGTATCTCGACCTTCATACGCTACATTGGTGATCTTGACAACGCAACCTTTCGCAACAGTCGCGGCGCCATCTACCCGCAGCAATATCGTCAGACTCACTTGACGTAAAGCAAGCAAAAAAAATCGTCAGACTCACTTGACGAGCAAGCAACCAATTGCCATAACGCTTGGCGCAATATAAAAATCGTTCTCTTCTTCTCCAACTCACTGGTGGGGGAGTACTGTGGTGCTACCTTCATAAGCCAGATAACATCTAAGATATCGAAGTAGATTTTTTAGTATAGTGGTTGTGTTACTCGGCTACAGGTCCTAGCGTCGCGGGTTCGTATCGCGATCTTTAACCGCTACAGGATATAATAAAGCAGCAGAACACAGGATAATGGAAATTTTTTTATACCAGAAGGATAAAACCAGGTAGGTATTTCATGGATTTTAGCTCTGAATGGCTTGCCTGTTTCGTATCTATTAATTATTATTAGTTTAGTAATTTTTTAATTTCTTTTGTATCTCAATAACTATTATTAAAACTGTTTCTGCTTTCTGAACTGTTTCTGACCTAAAGAATATATAAATGAAAACATTTTATTTGTAATTATTTTAACCACTTCGCATACAATGACGTGTCTGACATGCTCATCGAATTACCGAATTTTTATTTTCAAGTCTGCAAATAAGCCACAGAATTAACTATTTAAATACGAAAAAATCAATATGAAACGATTTGGTATCCAAAACGCTCCATATATTATTTAAAAAATCAAATTAACAATAAATGACCAAAATTGGATTAGTTATCTAATTAGAAAGTTAAATAAATTCGTATGTGAAGTGGCTAATCAACATTTAGGAAATGAATAATAAAAACCACTTATAAAGCCCTTTCAGATTCTAAAAAACCTCTATTTCTTTAAACCGTTCCTTTTCTTATTCATATTTTTTAGAATCATATTTTTGCAATGATCATAAATAAGCCTTTAGTTTCTTAAGAAAAAGCCAATAAAAACCAATTTAACTGTTTACTTAATATTAGCAACTTAGCGAATCAAAAAACTCGCTAAGATACTTAAAAAATATCCAAGTGATAATTTCAATTATTGTAATGCTAAAAAAGTTTTGCCTTTCAAAGTCACAAGAGTTTTAGTTTGAGAAATTCAAATACAGAAAATATAAGAAGCATAAAGTTGTCTTTTAGGAAACTATACTGTAGCTGTCATTTTCCCCCTGATTCTTTTCACTGTCATGAAGAAACTCTGAAATGAATAGAAAACAAAAATAATAAGCTAATAACGTCAGAAAAGCAACAGAAAGCACAAGAATAAGTTTTTTTCCTTTTCTAAACAAAGGCAATCAGTGTTCTCTGGAAAGAAACGAAGAGGAAGGGGAAAAAAACATTGCAGGGACTAAACAGCATTCTACGGTAAAATACTTGTGGTTTGTTTTTCCTGTACGAAAAAGTTATTACTGAGAGGGAAATGCAGTAAAACGAGGCTCTCTGATTCTTTAAAGAAATATACATTAAAGGGGAAACTGTTTTTACTGTTCTTTTGTAGTTAGTGATGCTTTAAAGAAATGGTTTTCGTCTGAATAGTTATGGAAGTAGATAGAATAAGGTATGGTAAAAAGAAACCTTGCAAAATCCCCCCCCCTAGTTTTCATGGTTTAAAGTAAATTAGCTGTAATCAATCTCTTTAATCTCTAATCAATACTTTTATATAAAATTGATTGATGAAAAACCAAGAAATAACAAAATAACAAACTGAAAATGGCAGAACACGTTTTAATATACAATGTTCGAAAATTTGGATTTCTATTTGAAGAATAATCCTTTAGTAAACTTCGGTGTCTGGGAATCCATCTTCAGATCAATTTGATCCTTTTTTAATTGTTTTAAGCTCAATTTTGTATTTAATTGGTATTTTTCTGTAGTGAAGGATTTAAAAAATAAAGAATGTTAGTCAATATTTTCACCTCCGTCCTGGACTAATGATGTAAATTCTTCAATCAAATCCTACACCTGTTTGGAAAGTCCTACATACAGTATGCATGTTTTTTTTTAAATCTATTTCAAAATTTGGTATTTTTTTATTTGAAACTAAAGATGCCAGAAATTTCATTCAGATGCCCTATTGCCAGAAACGACCCTTGAGATCTTCGATATACAAGTGATGAGCTCCATAGTGGACAACATGTTAAAATCAAGGGTCACTTAACGACTTTAGTTGGACACTGAACCAGAGGATTGTATGTTTTTAGACACAATTCCACTAAAACACAACTAAGCGTCTTAAATCCACATGAGTTATTTGAGAAAATGGATTGGTCTTTTGTTACATGTCATTATTTAAGTTTTAATGTTCAGCTTTGATAGCTGTAGTTTAGCTTTGAAAAGATATACCAGGTTGATAAATTAGTATTTTTTATATGTAATTTTAAAGTTTTCAAAGAGCAACTTTTTTATTTTGGGAGAAGAATTTCTTTTCCAATGCTTAATGTTTCACGTTGTTAAAAAAATGATTCATTATTTATTGGTAACAGGTGATTAATCAATCCAAAGCTACGAATTTTTAAGAAATTGTAGAGATCATACCCTCAATATTATTATACAATCTGAAGAAAATAAATCTTTATTTCAAGCTTACAGGATAAAACAATAAAGTTTGAAATGAAATCTGCTAAGCATACTTCAATGTATCATGTCGGAGCATCATTTCTTGAACGGCCAAGCACCACGTGCTCGTGCGAGTTAAACTGTATTTTTATTCATTTCAATTGTTTCATCGAATGAGTCACTTTGGTATTGCAAACGATTAAAAAAACTTTTGTTTCGCATTGATTGTTTGAAAAAAATATCGCATTTCCTTTCATATAATCGCGTGCTCAAAATGACATTTTTCAAGGTTTCATTTGCTGTAGTCATTAACTTATTTCTTTTAAAATCAGAGCTTTTATAAATGTGATGGCAACGTGTTATTAAATGCCGATTTTTTGAGATGCTCGTGTAGATAATAAGATTTTTATTTTTCACCTACAGATTTTTGTTGACGCCAAAAACTTCATCCGAAAAATATGTTCTTACATGATAATAACACATCAAAATATGATTTCTTGATCCATTTTTCCCAGCTTTAACTTAAATTTAATTATACTTCAAAACCGTAAAATTGTTTTGGAGTTGAAGGTTGTTGAGTAAATTCTGCATGTTGTTAGGAAACGGATGTTCTTTTCGTTTGTTAGTCTGTTCTTTCGAACAAGTTATATTTTTATATAATTTGTTTGTTTGGAACATTAATATTGACTGTTAGTCTTTGCATAATAAAATCATTCATTCACTTAGAAAAACTTAAAATAGAATTATTAATACCGGGATCAAATTTCTTTTCTATTGCGATAGTTAATTTACTATACTTTAATTGTTGTTCATCTGTTATGAAAGTACAGATGAACAACAATTAACAAAATTCGCACAAATTTTTGAACTGTGCGAATTTTGTTAATATTCAAAACACGAACTTTGAAAATGTATATAAAGCTATAAAGGCATCGAAGATAAAAACTATTTTAACATTTCAATACATATTAAAGCATTTCCCAATCCGATGAAAGGTAGCTATTTAGAATGTAATGGGTTGATTAAAATATAGATGAGATAGCTTTATTAAATTTGAAACCAACTTTTATAAACTTAACATAACTAGTTTGTTGATTAAAATATAGATGAGATAGCTTTATTAAATTTAAAACCAACTTTTGTAGGTTTTAAATTTAATACTAGTTTGTTGATTATAATATAGATGAGATTGCTTTATTAAATTTAAAACCAACTTTCCTAGTTTGTTGATTAAAATATAGATGAGATAGCTACATGAAATTTAAAACCAACTTTTGTAGGCTTAACACAACAACTAGTTTGTTGATTAAAATATAAATGAGATAGCTTTATGAAATTTAAAACCAACTTTTGTAGGCGTAACTCAGCAACTAGTTAGTATTTTCGGTAAATATACTGTTGATGAATGGAATATCAGTTATTTTTTAAACATAACTTCGTAATATTTCATGATCTACATGTGATATATTGTATAAATTTTCTAAATGTGTGTTTTAAATAATTAAAGATTTATAGTATAAATATACTAATTTCTCTGAATCTCGCCTCATAGTCTTATTTTATGTTATGTGTGTTGATAAAAGAGCAAATAAGTGGTCCAAAATATATTGTAATTTTTAAAATGATCCTGTTTTTTAGTTTCCAAACTTAGAATTCCCTAAGGATTGTATTGTTAGAATGTATGGATCCCTAAGGATTGTATTGTTAGAATGTATGGATCCCTAGGGATTGTATTGTTGGAATGGATGGACCCCTGAGGATTGTATTGTTGGAATGGATGGATCCCTGAGGGTTGTATTGTTGGAATGGATGGATCCCTGAGGATTGTATTGTTGGAATGGATGGATCTCTAGGGATTGAATTGTTAGAATGTATGGATCCCTAGGGATCGTATTGTTGAAATGTATGGATCCCTAGGGATTGTATTGTTGTAATGGATGGACCCCTGAGGATTGTATTGTTGTAATGGATGGACCCCTGAGGATTGTATTGTTGGAATGTATGGACCCCTGAGGATTGTATTGTAAGAATGTATTGGTCCCTAAGGATTGTATTGTTAGAAATTGTTTCTGAGTAGATGAAAATATATAGAATTTCCATTTTGTTACTTTGCAATGAAATATAATTAATTACTTTGAAGCAAGTGCGACTTGAATAATCTGTAAAAATGTTTTAAAAAGCTTGATGTTTATTTATTTTTTTTCCTTATGTATATATTTAAAGTAATTTTTGTCTTTTTTTTATTATTTTTGAATTATTGTTGATGGTCCACAATTTTAAAGAGGAAGAAAATAATTTATATTCCACAACTATGATTTTTAAATTCTTTTTATCAGTATAGATGCGGGTATTTTGTTTCTGTGCTATTTTCTTGAACTAGATTCAATTTTTCTTTGAACAATGATAAGTTTTATTTTTACCAACAAGGATAAGATTTTAACTTTTCTTCTAATGAAACCATATCCACTCCTATATAGGTTTATAACAAGATGCTTTTTAGAAACAGTAATGGATTATAATTTCGTCATGCAAACAGAACAAATTGACTTTTTTTTGAAACTCTTTACCTGTAGCTATGCGAATAATAAACAATTTTGTTCAGTTTTGGAAAATCAAATTTTTAAAAACAGCGAAGGTAATTACATTTATTGTACTCATCTACAAAATATTTCATGCAAATGCAAACAAAATATAATGATTTCAAATTTCACTTTTCTGGAATCGGTATAGATTTTTTTACTTGAATTCTATCTTACTTTCACTTGTTAACAGCCAATCGCTTTTGGCGACCAGCTCTATTCGCTAGAAATGTTGGTTATACTAAGTTAAATATAATTCCATGTCCGTCAAAATGTAAGATATTAAAACTATATTATTATCACGCCAGAACATGTTATTTTGAGGTTGAAGTTTTTTCAGTCAACAAAAATGTGTGGGCAATGAATTGAAATTTCCTTATATGCGCGAGCATCTCAAAAAAAATCAGCTTTCAATAACATGTTACCATTGCATTTACAAAAGCTCTGCTTAAAAAAAAACAAGTTTAACCACTACAACAAATAAAACCAAAAAAATGTCATTTTGAGAACGCGATTATATGAAAAGAAATAAATGGGAAATGCGATATTTTTTTAACAATCAATGCGAGACAGAGTTTTTTTTGGATCGTTTGCAGTACTAAAGTGACTCATTCAATGAAACCATTAAAATGAATAAAAATATAATTGAACTCGCACGAGCATGTGGTGCTTGGCCGTTCAAGAAATGATATCCTGACATGATACATTGAAATATGAATAGCAGGTTTAAACTTTTAGTATTTCAATTGTTCTATGTATGTTTTGTTTGTTGAATGCATTTCTAATATAAACATATCTTATGTCATCATAGTTATTTTCAAAACATAATTGTGTATCCAAATGCAATTTTCTCTTTTTATATTCATCATATATAATGTTAACCTAATTAAAAAATCTTTTTTTTCAACAATTGAAGCAAATGACAATTCAACATTTCACGAAGCAATTAAAAGAATTTGAATTTCAAAACAACTGTCAAGAAGTGTCAGAAATTAAGCAAAAAAGATTTATTTAAAGCTTGAAAGACTATCAAAATTAATATTTGAAATCAATAAAATTAAAAATTCATTTTTTCTATGTTAAGATAAATTTAAAAATGATATTTCAGTTGTAATATTTTCGGAAGTTCTAATGAGGTAAACGTCAATTTTGTTTAATTTTTAGCTAATTAAAATTGAAAACATAAATTATAGGTACGCAATTCCATTAACATTATATAATTAAACGAGCCCTTCTGAAACAAGTTGATAAGAATACCAATTTGTTTAATGCAATATTATGTCTCAGAACCATTTGTGTTGCGATAACATTTGCTGAGTTAGGGGTGCTCCAAGCTAACTTCGATACCGAGTCTCATAAACCGAAGGCAGATGCATTTCTGAGACACTTATAGGCTAAAAGACAGCAAGAACTCTGCTGTATATTATCTTGAGAAATTTCTTCGTCAGCTGAAACTGATAATGAAGCTGTAAACCTCTAGTTGCTATGGTAACAGCACTTGATTTACTCTTCTTTGAATCGCTTACTGTGTGAATATTATTTTGGTTACGCATGGAATTGACCTAAATCAAATTATTAACATACTTAATTTAGAAAAGTAATTAATTAAACATATTTAATTTAGAAAAGTTTAAAATTATGGTTTTCTTATAATGTAACTTTTAAATATTGCTGAATGCATTTTGAAATGCTTTAGTGGTCGATGGAATAGCACCATTTAGATGTATGAATGCGTTATAAATTTAAATCGGAAAGTAATTTATGTGAAGACAGTTTTAATTTCTTTTCAGAAGGAACTGAAGGTTATATCATTGCATTGGTTATTGTGGCACCCTTTAAATGGATAGTGGGCTCCATTGGAAGAATTATTATTCCATTAACAATATTCCATACCTGATTATCGGAGCTAAAGTTTAAGAAGTTTGTTAGTTCATGTTAATGATATTTCCACTGTAGCTTCAGTTGTAGCAAAAAGTATCATGCATTTTATCGCAGTGCCTTACCAATAAAAAAATCATTTATAGTACACTTTAAATATAAATAAAAAGATTAAAATGAAATCTGCTATGTATATTCCAATTTACCCATGTCAGAACACCATTTCTTGAACGATGAGGCACCACGTGTTCAGGCAAGTTAAATTGTATTTTTATTCATTTTAATCGTTTCATCGAATGAGTCACTTTAGTATTGAAAACGATCCAAAAAATCTTTGTATCGCATTGAATGTTTTTAAAAAATATCACATTTCCTATTTATTTCATTTCATATAATCACGTGCACAAAGTGACATTTCTATAGCTTTTATTTGCTGTAGTCATTAACTTATTTTTTTTTAATCATAGCGTTTGTGAATGCAATAGCAACACGCTATTGAAAGCTGATTTTTTGAAATGCTCGTGCTGATAATAAAATTTTTAATTTTCGCCTACGGTTATTTGTTGACGCCAAAAACCTCATCGCCAAAACAACATCATGTTCTGACATGATAATAAAGCCTAATATGAACATGGCTTAATTTGTTGGATGCATCGAAATATATAATCCTCTTTCTTCGAAATATTTTTTTGAAACAGAATATCAAAATCTATTTTTCAAAATTAAATTGTTTTTTCTTGTATGATTTAAGATGTATATTATCCATATTAAAATGCGTAATCTGTTACCTCACATTCGAAACGACGATAGTAATTCTTAATTACTTGATTAATTAGGCTTAAGTTTATGAATGTTCAGAATAAATTATTATTACTCTTACTGTTCACTTATTTAGTATCTCCATATAATAAAAGAAGACAGAATTCATTTTTATTTTGTCGTATGCAAACTATATAAGAAGTGCAGAAGATGTTTTAAATGACCCAGAGCTCGAAAAACATATTTCTGGAAAACGTCCGTCATACCGTCTATCTGTGTCAAATATAACTCAAATCCGTTCTAGGGGAATGAAATTAGGTAAAAAGCCTTTAAACCAAATTTGTAGATTTCTATTAAATTTTGAGTAATCAGTTCATCGGAAATCTGTCAGTGCGGCTGTTCGAATATAAGTTAGTATGATAACTGCAGAAGAGAGATATCTAGACAGACAAAATTCGATACACAGACTAAACAATTTTTAAAGCAGCTACATACAAAATTTTGCGCGACATCCAACGAAAGATTGATTGTTTGATCCATACTTTCAGAAACATGTACAAGCAGTAATTTTCAAACTCAATGACTTAAGTATTTTACATTTGTTACGCTATTTTAAATGAAGTTTTTTTGGTCAAATTTTTGTTTAATCACGTGGTAAAAAGGCGCCTAAAACCAATTTTAATTTTCGGATACATTTAACCAATGTGAAGAATAATCGCCAAATGCGATCTCCAAGGATTGCACATTTGATTCAGTAAAAATACTATATTAACCCTAAAGGTTAATATTTAGTTACTACTGTATGCTAATGCCATTAAGTCATTCCCTGAGGTAACATTTTTATTGGAGTATGCGAGAAAGTTTTGGGGAGACCACTACTGAAGGTTGATTTATTAATCTAGGAATTGAATATTTTGAGTATTTTACTCTGATGCTCATCACCAAAGGCAAACAATAATATTTTTTAAAACTTTATCAAGAAAATTTATTTTTCAATTTTTTAAACTTTAAATCATAATTTTTTGTTAAAAATCTAAATATACTTTTTAATGTCAGAACATGATATTGCTTTGTGAATGAGGTTTTATGGATCCAATAGAAAATCAGTTGGCTAAAAATAAAAAATATCCGTTGGCGAAAAATTGAAATTTTATTATCTTCAGGAACATCACAGAAAATCAGCTTTTAATAACGTGATGCCATCCCATTTACAAAAGCTCTGATTTAAAAAAAATTAATTGCTACAGCAAATAAAACCTAATAAAATGTCATTTTGAGCACGCGATGGTGTGAAATGAAATAAATAGGAAATGGGATATTTTTTTAAACTATCAATGCGAGACAAAGTTTCTTTGGATCGTTGGCAATACTAAAGTGACTCATTCTATGAAACAAATAAAATAAATAAAATATAATTTAACTTGCATGCGGTGTTTGGCCTTTCAAGAAAGGATGTTCCGACATAATACATTGAAATACGCATTGCAGATTTCATTTTAATCTTTTTTTTTCATTTTTATCGATTTATTCGTTATGAAGCATGGATTTTTAGATCGTTTCCAATACTAAAGTAACTCATTCAATGAAAAAATTAAAATTATATAAATATAATAATAATTTAACTTGCACAAGTACGTGGTGCTTGAAACTAGGTTCTGACATGATACATTGAAATATGCATAGCAGATTTCATTTTAATCTTTCAGGATTTTAAGTTTTAAATAAATTCTCTGTTAAAAATCCGAATAATACTGTAGTGATTTGATAGATTTCTACCACACAGCGAGATATCCACTGTTTTTCTTTGCTATGCTAGTGAAGAAGAAAAATTCTAAAAAAAAATTGAAATGAATATAAATTTCTGATTAATAATTTCCGCCTACACTTTGATCGGGAGACAAAAGTTGTTTCCTCCTAAAACTTTTATAAATTTTTATTCTTTTACAATGCTCCAAAATTTATTTACGAAGGGAAAAAAACTAAGAGACGCTATTTATAAAGAAGAAGAATAAAAATTTTGTTTATCTATCTCATTTCCGAACAATGAAAATCGTCTGCATAGTAATAACCTCGTACATGAGTTTTGCATCCGGGCATTTTCCCCCCTTTAAAGTAGAGATAAACTTATAAATGAGTTTTTACAGAGATGCATAAAAATATGAATAAAAGCTCATTTATCTGTTGACTTTGTATTCATTGGGCGAAGTTGAGTCCTTAAAACATTTTTACTACAAACAAATTAGAAAAGTTTTGGGTAAACTATTGGGCGATGTACATTTTTACATAAATAAATTAGAAGGGGTTTGAATTAAATATTTAAACTAACAATTAGGTTTAATAGAAACAATTTTGGATGACATTTTCCCATATGAATCATTTTCCTTGTTAGTATTTCATTTATATATTTGACGAAGCCATTGATATAACGGCTACTGAATTGTCTACTTTTTGTCTGCGTTTATTGTCTCCATTTTTTTTCCCGATTATGTACTAAATGCTCTTTTTAAAAAGTATAAATGAACGGAACATTTTGAAATAATGGCATTCTGTGGAAATGCCCAGGAAAATACGTAGTGCTAGACGTTTTTAGGCAAATCATGAAATGTAATAAACACATTTTTTCCCTAGGCATTGCATACAATATCTAGGTATTCTATAGAATGAGAAATGCTATTTAAGCAAAAAAAAAGTATTGAACAAAGCCCTGATAAGGCAATTATATAACTGATTCGCATTCCTCAAAAATACAAATATTATTCCGAAATATATATATGTCCAGAATATTAAGAAATGATATAAAAAACAACTTTGCGACCAGATTCGAAGTTGCAAAACAAAGGAAAGCGAATCCAATCCCCTACCAACCCAGCTATCCAGATCTAACAATCACAACTACTATAAAGGCGAGAAAAAATTGGTTTTTAATTAATTAATAAAAAAATAATGAATTAATATTTGAAAAAGCTGTATTAACATCAAATGTCATCTACTACAAGTTAAATTTTTTTTTTACTTGAACTTGATTGGATGAATAAAAAGTATTTTATTAAAGATTGAAAATTTGAACAAAGGGAGAGTGTAAGCTAATATTAAGAATTGAAAAAAATGTAATATCAATATGTCTGTAATTTGTTATTAATAGTTTCTTTTGAGGATTTATTATTAACCAGTAATATATAAAAAAATGTGAAGTCAATTCCTACTTAGGCCAACAATGAAATTTTTTATTTTAGTTACTTTTTATTAAAGAATTACAATTAATATAAAAAATTTATCAAAAAATTATTGATTTTCGCAAAATTGAACTACCATTCTTCACCTTCAAGTGAAAAATACTGAAAACCTCGCATTTTACCGATTGAGCTGCTGCATTTTGATTTGCATTTTCATTATAAACTGCTAAAACTCTATTTAAAGTATTAAAAATTAAATTTAATTAATGAATTAATATTTGAAAAAGCTGTATTAACATCGAGTGTCATCCACAACAAGTTAAAAAAATATGTATTTGAACTTGATTGGATGAATAAAAAAGTAATTTATTAACGATTGAAAATTTGAACAAGATATA